>CAUYQG010194165.1:0-39908 GCA_963574415.1 Tarsius wallacei
TTTTGAGTTGGAGTCTCACTCTGTCGCCCAGACTGGAGTGCAGCGGCCGCTCCCGGCCACCGCAGCCTCGACCTGCTGGGCTCTAGCGATCCTTCCGCCTCAGCCTTCCGAGCAGCTGGAACTACAGGCACGCGCTACCACGCCCGGCTGATTTTTTGATTTATTGTAGAGATAAGGTCTCGCTTGCCCAGGTGGGTCTTGAACCCGCGGGCTCAGGCAATCCACTCACCTCAGCCTCCCAAAGGCGCGGGATTACAGGCTGAGCCACCGAGCCCGGCTCAACCTTTCTTTTTTAATCTTCAACATTATAATAGGATTATCGTTACATAGTTTAACTTTGTATTTTCCTATTGAGTAATAATATTGAGACTTTTATATATATTTATGAATCATTTATATATTTTTCTGATGTGTCTATACCTTTTATCATTTTATGGAGTTATTTTTCTTTTAATTTTTGAGTAGCTAGGGTTTTTAAATATAATATGGGTAAATATATTTTGTTAACATACGTCTGGGGACAGCAGAGAGTGTAGAGAGGAAGGGTGAGAGAGAGAGGCATTTCTGAGATTTGCTAGGGGACTGCAGGGTGTAATGTTTTGAGCCAGTGTGTGGGAAAGTAACAGTACTATTAACCCATTATCTCTTCTCTGTTTCTGGGACTTGAAGCACAACTATATTAAATTGTGTGCTATTGTCCCATAGGTCACTGAAACTATTATTAGCTATTTAAAAAAACCATTTTTCAGACTATATAATTTATGTTGATACATATTAAAGCTTAGTAACCCTTTCTTATGATCACTGCAGACTTGAACTCCTGGCCTCAAGTGACCTGCCTACCTCAGCCTCCGAAAGTGCTGGGATTATCAGTATGAACTACCATGCCAAGTCTCTTATGCTATCTTTAGTACTTGTACAGTGCCAAGTCCATTCGTGGAATTTATATTTCATACACTGTGTTTTTTATGTCTTTTTTTTTTTGCCTGTTTGTTTTTTGAGTTGGGTTCTCGTTCTGTCCCCTAGGCTGGAGTACACTCGCACGATCATGGCTCACTGCAACCTGGACCTCTTGGGTTCAGGCAAGACTTCCACCTCACCTCCTGAGTAACTGGGACTGCAGTGCATGTCACCATGCCCAGCTAATTTTTTTTTATTTTTCCTGTAGAGATGAGGTCTCGCTAATGCTATGTTGCCTAGGCTGAATTATGTCTGTAATATTAACATGGTTTGCTATAATCATTTTTATTTCTCTGCTCTTAATTTATCAATTGATCATTGACTTCCTTTATTCAAAGTAGCTAGCAGTTTTCAATAACAGCTAAAGTTTGTTATACAATTCTAAGAAAAATGGCTGTAAGGATCTTAAAGTGTCTTTTCCATGTCCAGGATTCTGAAATCATGGTAGAATATTTTGTCTGTCTACCATACCATGCTTCCTGCTACATGATCAATGAAAAAATAGTTACTCTGTAAGACAATCCCTGCCCTGTTCACATAACACATGCACATACCACACACACACACACACACACACACACACACACACACACACACACCTACACACACACACAAAACAGACAAGGGAACATATGATGGCATCTCACGAAAATCAGAAGTATACTAGGGAAAAAAATCATACACCACTTAAACAAGCACCCAAAACCTCTAAGGGTCTTCATGACTTGATTCCTCACCTAAATTATGCTTCTACTCAAATGAAATATTATCAGTACAACTTCCCTGACCATCCTCTCTAAAATAGAAAAGTCAGGACCCTATGAAATCTTCACCCTTTGTTTTTCTTCTTACCATTACTATATAAAGTATCTATGAATTATTTGTTTATATTATTTGTCACTACCTACTTAAATGTAAGCTTTTAAGGCAAGGGCATTTTTAAAAACTGAAAAAAAAACTTTTTACAAACTCTAATATCTGAGACTTTTCAGTGTATTTCAATATGAATTTCTGTAAATTAATTTCCCACTATTTTTAGACTTATATCCTGTTCTGGAGTCACATTTCACCACCTGTGTTAATCTGAAGTTTTGTTTTGTTTTGTTTCCCATATATCTATGGCAATTACTTACTCATCCTTTGACTTCTACATTAACTTTTCCTCAATTAAATATCCATAGCACTCTGTTTGATGTTCTCTCACAGCATATGCCACTTTTGACTATTTTTAAAATATTTTTCTGTTCAGTCTTATCTCTAAGGACCATGTCTTGCTCATCTTTATGTCTCTATATTACCTTTAAAAATTATTTCTCATAGCAGGGACTTCATAGACTTAATCCAAAAGTTACTCTGAAGTGAACTGAAGTTTTAAAAAAAATTATGGGTAGACTTAATCAGCATCACAAAAGACACAAATATTGAGCTGGTTTATGAAAGAAGTGGAGTCACTGGACTGACAGAGGGTAGAAATAAAGCTCCCCCCACCCCACCCTGCCAGGCAATAGAAACCCTATAACTGAAGGCACAGAAAGGGCATGGCATTTTCAGGGAAAGTAAAGAGGTTGCACTGACCTAAGAAAAGTGCAGAGGTTATGTTTTGTTGTTGCAATTTCTTGAGAACACAGACTATTAAAACAAGAGCAGAAGCAGAAACCAACTTTCCTCTCATAGATTCTGTGTGTACACTCTTAAGTGGTGGACCTGTTCATTTTTTCAGTGTGTGCCCCCTTTGATCTGTAGCATCAGCCAATCTTGGGAAGGTGGTAAAGACTTCGGCAAGCGTCTCTGCTACATAAGACCTTGCAGAAGATTAACAGTGGAAAAGAAGCTGGCAGTCATATAATTGAAAGGGAGGGAGGTGAATCAGACATTGCATGTCCTAAGGAATCACATATAGTGTAAGCAGTTCACTGATCTGTATCAACACATTAATGATTTATGTAGCTTTTAATTTACAACACAGACATATCTAAAATAATCAGGTAGAAGTAGGCATTAAAAATTCACTGCATGGGTCATAAAATGATTAGTTATTCAAGTGACTTCAGATTTGTATTTCATTAAGGAATAATTTTAATTTACTTTTAAACAGTTTATATACAGAGATTTAAGAACTCTTGCAAGACGATTATGCACACTCCAGCTTTTATGTATCCAATATATTTGAGACACTTGCATCTTCTTTTTTTTCTTTTTGCAAGCAGTATTAATTTGTTTGAGTGGATACATCCAAAAAATATGGCCCATAATTTAGTAAAAACAACTTTAATTTACAGAAAATACTTGGCATTTCTTTCATTATTATTTCTATTATGTGTTGTTTATATGGATTTGGGACAGGAGGGGATCTCTTTCTGCTCTAACTGTGAAATAAAATTATCTAGGTATCCCTAAGTCTCCTGGTCATTCAAGGAAAATACTCAATATTTTATGTCAAAATTATCAACACAGTATCATATAAAGTTATTATTAGAAGAGACCTCAGAAATCATTTGCTCCCACTTGTTCATATATAGATCAAAGTTTCGTGACTTCTGTAGATACTCACAGGTAGACAAAACTCAAGAATTCTGCCTTCTTGCCTAATATAAGTTTCTCCATATCCTGAGATTCATTAGCTCCATCTTAGCTGTTGAAACTGTTTCTACTGTTTCAAAAACCAACTTGCTGGTTCACTGCGAGTGTTTATTTTCTGCCTCCTTCCTGATCAAATACCGCAGCAATCTGTAAAAACATAACCAGGCTAGGGGCAGTTTAACTTGAAATTAATCTTATCTAGGCTATTAAGCACCTAGTTCCTCTAGTTTCTGCAATTCTATCACAATAAACATTTTGAGATGCTGTTTTCAACTCCAAAAACTAACACAATTATATACAAAAGCTTAGCCATTATCAAACTTATCTGGAAGGCAATGTAGCTCATCATGTCAGCAACATCTCTGTCCTCAGTCTTTTTTTCTTCTTCTTTTTTTTTAAAACTAGTTCTTTATTCACTTCCATGCTCTACCCTGGATCTCCGTCGTTCTTGCTTTCTTCAAGGGATGGCTGTCATGTGGAACTTTATTGAGGGCCTTCTGAAGCTCATGTTAAATCACACTGCATGCGTTGACACTGTCAACCGTGTCTATAACCTTCTCAAAGTCAAAGAAGTTTGGCAGATTCTTGCTATTCCTAAATGAGGCTTTTTCTCTAACTCTCCATGGAAGATGATGTCTTGTACCTTGCACGCTGAACAAAGTTTCTATTTTTGACACCAGTTATAAATGCCAAGTTAAATGATCCAGTGAACATTTACTTAAAATATGTAACTTGTGATACATAAGTTATCCATGCCAGGCTAATGTTCTCTTTCTTTGTCTGTCAACTCCTATATTTCTTCTAAAAATCTCCTGCCTCAGACCCCCATTTTGTCCTTAAAAATTAAGGATAGCAAATGACAATTTAAACATTGAGTTATACATTAGCACGTTCAGCGATGTGCCAAATATCCTAAAACCAGACTTGAAAGTCTCACAGCAGTTACTGCTATCTCTCCACTTTCGCCATCTGGAGCTCATCATGCCGACGTCAGTGATCATTCTGTGAAGAGTTCTGGGACTCTGTTCTAGAGAAAAAGATTCAAAAACTAACTTTTGCCTGAGCTTTCAGAAACAATCTTCTATCTCAAGTCTAGCCCTGTTTCTCAATTTTCTATCTTCTGGAGGTTTCCCTTTGCAAGTCCAAACTCAGCCTAATTTCTAAAATCCTTTGCGGTATGTGTATCTTCTGACTGAGTCCAAACAGGACCCCCTGCTGTAGTCTAACTAGCCACCTTCTCCAGCCAAGCCTCGTACTTTCTTGTTCTAAAGCTTTGGTTAGGCCGTTCTTTACCAGGAAGTCTTTTCAGGTAATTTCCACTCACTCTTCAGGAGTCTCTGGCCATTCACTCAGCTGCCCTCGGCATGCCTGCCTATGTTTATTCTGCAGCCCCTGAGCCCTTACTGTCTTATTATACCCAAAGCTCCAAGGTAAGACAGACCCTGTCTCACCATCCAGATGTCCCGAGAACACTGGCTGGAGTGTCTTCCTCTTAGCAGGACCTCAGAGAGAATTTTCTAGATTATAATAGCATTGCATTGAATCTGTCCTCATATGTACTTAGGTGATATATCTGCTATTTTATGACTTTCACTGAATTGTGCTTATGCATACTTGTGTGTGTGTATCAGAACACATGTTTATAGCCAGCATCCACTTCTAGATTATATCTTCAAGGTCAGCTGCCAGGCCTTCCACTACTTTATATTCACTTTTGTGATGAACCCAGTGTGCTACACAAGTTGATCAAGTTGATGCTTTATAAATACTTCTTCATTGGTGTATTTAGGGGTAATATTCAAACATTTTATAATCATAAGGAATGCTCAACCAGTCAGAATAGATGTTGGTCAAAAGCACTCAATAAAGCCCTACCAGGGCCTACTGGCTCAAGTTCTGGTTGTATCATATTAAAAGCCTATGTGTAAATTAAGGAAAGATCCAAGATGTCTGGGTTATCAAAACAAATTTAAATAAGAGAATACTTTCAATGTCCTAAAAGATGAGTATGCTGTTGATATTATTGATATTATTTTATATTTTCAGTCTAGGGATAGACAAAAAGTATGCTGTTGATATTATTGATATTATTTTATATTTTCAGTCTAGGGATAGACAAAACTCTCTCTATTTCCATCAAAAAATTTCCCTTTTCAATGAAGAAATTTAACAAGAAAGAAAATGACTAAATCTAAGGCAATATTAGAGAAACTATTTGACCCTTCTCTGAGGTATTAGAATTACCCAAGTAGGTTTCCTGTACCTTCTGGTCCTGGAATGAGCTAGGAATATACTAATATTATGAAGATTGAGGTTTTCATCAAAGAAACTCTCTCAGTTATCCTAACATTTCTGAGTGTTCGGATCCCTCATTATGGGGAACCAGGGAGGACTCGCTGGTTTTCACTTCAAACTATAATACAGACTTAGGCTCTACTCAGTGTTAATTGCAGATGAGCTAAGTCTATATGGAGAAACTGAAAACCAAAGCTGGAAGACCAAATACCAATGCAAATGTGTGAAATCGGATTTTTTTTTTTTTTTTTACAGAAGTGGAAGCAAGAAAGAGATAGGTTCAAGGATGATGAGGCTGGCAGAAAAGGCCAGCCAAGTGCCCAGGTCATATCCCTGGAGGGTCTCTTATTCCCTTCTCCATTTATATTTGTCTGTGAGGTTTCTCAGGGTGAGCTGTATCCAGGGAAGACGAGTGCCTTCACTTACTTGAATTCCAAAACAATAAACACATTCCTTCTTTCTTGTGTGTATGTGTGTATGTATATGGTATATATGTGATATATATATATCACAAAAGCATGGCAAACAGGCTTCTGCCCTCAAGGTCTTTACACGTATGACAGGGATGGGGAGGAAAAGTATAAAGAATAAAGAATTAAACAAGCAATTAATACAATTTTAGATGCTAATGAATGCTAAGAAGCAACAAATGGAGAAAAGATAAAGAAAAATGTCTGGGCTTGGAGAACTGTTTCAGCTAAGATTATCCAAGTGATCCTAGATCAGAGAGAAAGGGAACCATGAAGACAGCTGGGGATGGACTATCCCAGGAGGAGACAACAGCAAGTGTAAGGGCTTCAAACTGAACTGGTCCTGTTGCTAGAAAGGCAATATACTGTATGTCCAAAAATGACTGTTAGCTGCTATATGTAAAAAGAATGACTGTGAGCAAGAATGGAAGCAGAGAGACCACTTAAAAGATAATTTTGATAGCCTGATGAGAACTTCATCCTGGGATTGGGGGTGGTTAGGGAGCTGGTATGCAAAAAAGTGGTTAGATTCAGTGTACGTTTGAAGCGCAGGGTTCACAAGTACTTGCTCATGTACTGGATATAGAAAATGTGAGGGTTGCTATTTGTTTTTACGACTCAGACTACTGAGTGAATAGTAGAGTCTTTCTACCTTCTCATGTTTAAGATAATGATAAATGTCTGCCATCATTTTGATAACTATAGTTGTTAAAGTCCATTGAAGCTCCAAAAACCAATGCAAACACCGGTGTGAAATTGGATTTTTTTACTCTATCTATAAATATACAGTATTGTCATTGATTATTTTAAAACATGCAGATTAGACTTGTATTCAGAAGATTGTTGTCTATCAAAATACATTGGGAAGGCAAGTGTTCAATTTCACCCTAGCTGCAGATGAAAAGCACTTTTAAAAAATACTAATTCCAGGGCCCCATCCAAGACCAACTTAATCAGAATCTGGGTGACTCCAATGGTATGGAGCCAGGACTGACAGTCATTCGTTTAGAGGAATGGGGTTATCTGCCAGCCAATTGAGAACAGCTTACTAAGCATCTATTTACTTATTATACTATAGTAGATATACAGTGTGCAATCCTTCTAAGAAGAAAGTTCCTATTCTACTTGTTGAGAGAGAAACTACCAAATTATTTTTATTACAGTAGAAGGTAAGGCTGATATCTATCACTTATACTAGCACTTACATATATCTCCTGTTACGAAAGGAAATCTGAAGAAAATTGCTCTGAAAATTTATATGCAATTTCTAAAAATAATGTTTTTGTGCAAAATATTTGGAGAAACTTATTGTGAAAAAAGTGTATCACATTTGCTAGAATATCATCTATGTTAATAAGTCATTACTCAGTCTGATTTTTTTATTTTGAGAAACACACACAAGTTATTTTAGAGGCAAATCTGAAAAATGGATAATAAAAATCAGTGGGAATGACTCCAACATAATAGAATTGCTCTTTCTTTTGTAGATCATAACATGGTTCCAAATCCATTTTCATAGATGTACCGACATATATTAAAGAGAGCAGCATCTTTGGAATTAGTCACTTGCCTTCCCAGTGTGAGTATTTTGGAGGACAACAGTCTTCTGAATATAAGTCTGATCTGCTTCCTTAACAATAATCAATGACAATACTGTATATTTATAGCTCATACTGGTCAGTACTAAATATCATGATAGTTTCAGGTAATTCCTATTCTAGTGCAGAAACAGGAGAGAAGGAAAGGTGACACTAAAAGTATTGTGTTTCTGCCAGGTTTTTCTGATAGTTTTCTTGGAAAGTTGATAATCAACAATAATTTGTTTAAAATGGGTAAAATAAGTAACCTGGCTAATAATATTAATAAATCTGAATGATTGTTGCTCCCAATCCTCCCTCATAATGTGAGGACACTGAACTAGGTTACTTCTGAGAACCCCATCAAGCTCTGAGGACCTGTGAATAATCTGTTTCTAGCCTGCATGAACAATGTCACAGCTTGGCCTTTCTTATTTCCGTGGTTCTTAGTGCATGGATGCTTGTTTAACTATCGACTTTTTAATAAGGCGATAAAATTTTTGATTTGTGTTTTATTTTCCCTTTCCTTCTAATTTATAACATGACTTCTTCCTTTTAGGCCAATAATTTGTACCAGTATTAGCATTATTAGTAGTAATTAGATATGATTAGTGATGGCGATACAGCTTTTGTTTCATTCAGTGCTTCACATTTTTTTTTAATCTACCAAATGTGTCTAGGACAGTGTATGTGCTCACAGGTGTGGAAATCATAAAAAAGAGGCATAGAGATGCAATGATTAGGTGTGTATGGGTGTGCACAGGTGTGCCCCAAGCCCCTTAGGGATTAAGTATTTTTATGAATCCTATTTTACAGAATAGAAAATTAGAATCCAGAGGTTAGGCAACTTACCTATGGCCATGCAGCTAGTATGTAGCAGAGATGGAATTCAAAAGAAATTTAACAGTTTCTTGGGATATTGATAAAATGCAGATGATCTTTCCTATTATTATTGCCATTAGAATTATAGCAATCAACATTTTTTACACCTCTAGTAAGCTTTTATACCCTGTGATTTGTCCATGTAAGTTAAATTCATACAAGGGAGGCTATTAATGGAAACAAGGATAAAAGGTATTTATAGTGAGGGGAAGCTCAGGGAGACAAGCTTGAGATGGTATTTGGAGAAACCCAGAGAACTCAACTGTTGTGAAGTAAGGAATATGCAGGGAAAAAAATTAACTGTCTCTACTGACATACACCATAGGCACAGTTGCTGAATTGTGATTCTTAAGGGGTTTAGAATCCTAAATTTGGTAGGGACTGTCACAATCATTAAAATGGTAAAATATATAAATCATATTTAAAGATAAATCACATATAAAATATATGCAAAATCAAATACATGGTAAGATAAAAAGACACAATGATGTACTAAGGATTGTATTAGGAGGTATCCATGACACCACTGGTAGATACAAGTCTAGATGTAGGTATAAAGACTATGAAATATAGAAAGAGATGATTTGCATTTGCAATTTTAGCCCTAGAATGTAACTTAGAGTTCTGTTGGTCCACTTGGTTCATTTTTCAGATGAATCAACAGACCCAGGACTGAGTCATCTAACCACAGTCATCCAGAGGAGAATCCAGTTGTCATGTCAACCTGTTTAATGCTTTTTCTGCCTCCCTGTTCTTCTGCTTGACCTCAGTGGAAATTTGTGGTGAGAGGCTCTTCTGCAATTTCCTGCTCTCTGACAGCTTTCTCAAGCTCAGCAGAGAGAAGGTATCTGCACATCTTCCTAGGGGACAGGGAAAGACAGATGCCATCTGAGGAGGCGTCTGTAAGTGCTTCCACTCATTGGCACATGGGCATCTACAATGTGTGCACATACAGACATGCGTGCACACACACACATGCTAGTGAGTCTCACTTTCCACTTGCAAACTTACAGCTCTGTTTTAATAATAATCCATGGTGAGACCTGTCCCCAGAGGCTGCAATTATCCCCTGCTGTGCAGCAGCCACTTCTAACACCCACCCTCTGTTCTGCTTTTCGTTAAAGGAAAGCTCTTGGGAAAATCTCACTTAGAGGGACTTTCAGGAACAGCAAGCAGCAGTGGCTTCTACATCTCAGAACAGAACTAACCCCAGTCCATGCTAAAAAAAAAAAAAAAAAAAAAAGTAGGGAGGGGGATGAGCAGGAAGAAATGATTCAGGCAAAGTTCTGGTTGAAGGGTCACAGGCTTTCCACATGCAGGAGTTCAAATCATGCTGCTTTTGGATAGACACACAAGATTACATCGCCTAACATTGGTTAAATATTTCAAGAAGTGACTGAACTGATAGTAGCTGATTGGGAGATAAGTTTTGCCAATTTTCTCATTTAAACCCACATAAATGAAATAGGCTTCAGGGAGTAGCATGATGTGTTGACAAAGCACATGAAAATCTCAAAGACTTGGTTTTTGTAACCCCTTGTAAACCACCTTCTATCCTTATACTTCTTACACTGCTTATTTACTTTGTTTCTTTCTTTACCAGTCACCTCTCTGGCCATGTGTTATCTCATTGGCAACATAAGGATCATAAATATTAGAAAGTCTTATCTTTGATTAGGCATATTTTCTGTGATTGATTTATAGTATCTCATTTAAAAACAATAGACCTAGTGACTTGAAAAATGGAAATGGAGAGAATCACTTGAGGTCAGGAGTTTGAGACCAACCTGGGCAACATAGCCAAGACTGTCTCTACAAAACATTTAAGAGCTAGCCAGGCATGATAGCATGCGCCTGTAATCCCAGTTACTCAGGAGGCTGAGGTGGGAGGATCACTTGGGTCTAGTAGCTCGAGGCTACAGTGAGTTATGAGCATACTACTGTACTCCAGTCTGGGCTATGATTGTACCACTGCACTCTAGTCCCATCTCTAAAAGACAAACAAGCAAGTAAACAAATAGATGTGATATTGTTTCTATGTTCTACAAACGAGAAAACTAAACTTGTGAGAGATGAGATGACTTACCTAATGCAACAAAAGTAGTTTGCAACAGCAACAGGATTAGAGGAGCCCATGCTTTCTAATTCCTGGCTCAGTGCACTCTTAAATGCATCAACCATCACAATTCAAACAGAAGCCCACCACTGAACAGTAGTGTTGAACCACAGCTGGGGCCCTACTTCACTGGCTGCCAATAGCATTGAGTGAGCAAGTGGGCATGAAGTTGTCCAATGGAGGGATTAATGGTACCCATGTTGAAATTAGTTCTAAAATCCTGATTGGAAGTCAATCTCCCTTGCACGGAATTTGGCTTAGGAAATAGGGAAAAGAAAAGCTGTTTAGAGAAGCAGTTATAACCTCAGGGTTTGTGGTCAAGCTGTGTGTGTTTAAATCCTGCATCTGACATTAAGTAGCTGTGTGACCTTGAGAATGTCATTTAGCTTTAATAGCTATCTGTTCCTTAAGTGGGGTTAATAATAACACCTAATTCCTGAGGTAGTGATACTTAGAAATGGCAGTGCATATAAAAGACTTAGCAAATACACAGTTAAATAGTCAACGAACACTTTTCCCCCTTCCTCTTGCCCTCACCCTTTCATCCTCCAGTGCTTTTCCTAAGAACCTGAGACACTAGCAGAGGTGGTGCTGCCCATGTCACCACCACGTGAAATCCCTGGGTGATGTTTGACTGAAAGATAAGCCCTTATGCTATTTTCAAAACACTGGGTTGGGATACCAGAATTAAAATCATCCGAATGCCTATGAGATGGTGGGCTTTGCAACACTAGATGATTCTGCAAATGAGCTTGTCAAGTCTAATATCACGGGCTGAGTGTGCATCAGTCTAGAGCTTAAGATTTCTGCCCTCTATCTACAGAAGGTGTCTCTTGTAGCTATCTGTGTTGACAGATATAATGCATTAAAATTTATATGTGCATAAATACACAAATAAATATGTGTATATATAGGTATGTATCAATACATGCATATATATAAATGTTTGCATATGTGTATACATGCACATATATATACATATACAAATATATATATATACACACACACACACGTGTTTGTATGTAAAGTATGGCAGTTCCATTAATATAAATCCTCCCCAATCTCAACCCGGTGTATGGAAATTTGCCCTTGTCTTAAATACATGTTAAAGCACAGAAATATTAGGTTTACGTTGTGATGCAGGCTTCTTTTCCTTTTGATATCTTGCCATTCTGACTAGGAAACTCTTGGGCAAATCTTTAGTTCAGAAAGCCAGGCTGGGAACAGGACCCAAAAAAGCCCCTCTGCACATCCCCAACAAGTAGGACTTTGTTGATAACAAACTCCCTTAAGTAATCTACAAGAAACAGAGTTTACTTGAGCCCTGTCCTTCCTCCCTTCTCTTGGTCCCTTGCCCTTGATTAGGGCACACATAATCCCAAAGAGAGGATCTCAACCTCTCCTTTTTCACATGGGAAAATTACCTTCAAGTCTGATGGTCACTAGTTGCTCAAATTAAGTGATACCTGACCGTGCCAGTATTACAAGAAGCTCACATTGCAGTCACTCTAATTCCAGATAAAATAGTATAGCCAAGAGTCATATAATCCTTAAAACTCGAGGTACATCATTTGGCTCTAACTTTTCAGTTTACAAATGAAAAAAGTGACAAAAGATATTAAAGTAAATTTGTCCAAAATCAAATTTCACTCACTGGTTTTAATTGCTTCTATCATTTCATTTTTGTGTGTACTTCTCCACAAAGGAAAAAAAAAACAAGAAATCATTTTCCTTTCATAAAGAGAAAGAGGGAAAAAATACAGAAGCAAAGCAACAAAATTTATCTTTATGAAAGCAAATTCTGTAGATATTTTGCCAAAAAGGACACATAGTGAAAATGGATTAGTTCATTTGAGTGGTTTGTGGAAAATATATATTTCCCGAAGCAGGTGGTGCTATCAAAGTGAATAGGGAGAAAAATGTCGTGTATGAAAAATATTTTTTTTCAAAATGCTATTTTTCAAGTCGAAAGGGAAATGACACAAAATCCTACCACTGACTCTGACAGCATATTCTAATGGGTTCTGGCTGTATTTTAGAGAAACACACACCCACATACAAACAGAAACAAACATTTTCAAAAAGGATATGTATAGAAAACCCTGGAGGTTTTACATTTGTTAGATGGGGAAAAAAAAGAAAGACAAACGGCCTGCCAGATAATGAGATGAGTGAACAAGTGAGTCATTGGAAACTCACAAAATGTGCTTTTTGGAGACATTTCTAGTACTGTTGATATAAGCAGAGGAACATGGATGGAATAAGAAACAAACCACTGCCTCACAGACATTTTAGTACAATTCCAGAATTCAGCAAATTTTAAAAAATGTAGCTGTATAGATTAATGTTTGAATTAATATTTTTTGGTCTATTTCTATTTCACAATGTTTCTTTTTTTCCTATTTCTTTTTTTAACTAGTAAAATTCAATCCAATAGGCATTTACTGAACTCTGGTCATGGAATATGGTTTGAATCATAGTGAATAGACATATGAAGAGTAGAAACAATGGACAAATGGGCTAGTTCATTGAAAAATTAGCCTATTCCATTAAGTACTAATCTATATGGTGATCTGTAAGTGTCGGTCCTTGCTTTCCCAAGAGAACAAGTAATTCATCATCCACACTGGAATACTTTTTTACATCTTTCTATTGAAATACAGTATAGATACTGAAAAGTGCATATATCTTAATTACACAACCTCATATCTCTTTCTTCTATTTATGGACTTACTCATCTGCCTTTGGAATGGACACTTTTGCTTCTGTCTGGTGGGATAGTCTATGCAACAGCCATACTAAGTACACTGCTGTCCCACTTTTATTCATAGGCTGCTGTTCATAACAGACACCAGGACAGGGGCACCAGAGGAGGAAGGGCCAGAATCAAGTCCCAGGGGTCCCTTATTTTAAAGTTTTGCTTTGTCCTCGGGTACCCAAGTCTTGGGCTGTGTGCCCACCCTTACCTAAGGAGCTGCTCCCCACCTCTTAGCATGTCGAGAACTAACTCAAACCTCAAGCTCCTCTTGAACAAGTTTCTACAATTCTTTATTTTTTACTATATGGTTTAGTACCTAATGAAATGGCCACATTCACTGGTCACGTTCTTTATGCATCATCCCATAATATAGTTCCTAGCAAATAATAAAAGCCCACTGATTGAAACCTGTACTTCAACTTTCCTCTGGCTTACACTGCAATCTTGGTAGGGCAGAGGGGTTAGGTAGAAACTCTTGTCAGTCTTCCTGAGGAGTTTGGGCAAAGACTTTGTTATTCCTCATATGGTAAGGCATTGGTGTCCACGCATTGTCTCAAGCTAGAATACCCAGAAACTTCATAAATAAATTTCTTAAACCGTACGCCTTGTTAACACTGAGTCACAACCTTATCACTTATATGTCTTAATATATTGAACATGCTTCCTCACCATAATCCTCAGTACTTTCTCTTGGTTCAGCCCATCAGTTCTTTTCTGGACCATTAAAAATGTTGCCTGTGCCAAATGCTCCCATGCTTTAATCTGTTCCTCCCGTCTTATTGCAGCCAGACATGCCATGTTAAAATGGCAATGACATAGATCCATGACCTTGCTTGAATCCTCTGATGGCAACTCTCCAGTACCAATTCTCTGGTATGCATGTCCAGGTCTTTCGTGATACCTCAGTCAGAATAAACATGTATATGCATAAATGCTTACCAGATTGTGACAAGAAAAGAGAGCTAGCTAAACTTACTAGCTAACGTCTTTTTTTGAGGGAGGCGAAATTTTAGATTAAATGACTTTCTCTCTCAGTTTTTACTTAGCAAGCAGAAACAGACTCAGTTTATGGCAATAAAGACACTAATTAAGCAGAGTATGGGAAAATGTCAATGAGAATTGACAACTGTGACTTCACACTTAAAATATTAAGTAAAAGTTGTCTATGTTCCCTATTCCTTCTCCCCGCTACTACTTCCTTCTTGCTTCTTCAGCATTTGATTAAATACACTAGAACAAAAACATCAATTCACTCCAGTTAGAGGGCAAGACATTGTGAATTAATGAAGTCAGACTTGTGGGCAGTTTGACTCAATTCTATTACTTTCAAGTACTTATGATAACTGGACCTTAATCTTTCGGTCATAGAATCATTAGTATTATTTAGCGCATATGATACTCATCAGCTAAAAGTAATTTGTAATTTGTAACTATATATATACACACACCCATACATATATATATATATACACATATGCATATACATAAACACATATATATGTTCGCGTATAGAAAATATATATTTATAATTATTATTAAAAGTAGTTCAAGTCATATGCATGTTTGTGACAATCTGGGTTTTTAGAACTTATTAACAACCAACATATTTATAAATAGTTTGTTCTTTTGTGCTTTTAAGTATGCCCCTATAACTATGCCACATTCCTCAATCTTTCTATAAAGAAAAGGGACTTTTAAACAATTTTAATCAAATTTCAATCCCACCTCTTCTCAATTTAGTGGAATTGGAATAAAAAGGTTTTGCTACAAGGAGTATCAAGTTAAAATAATGATGATATTTATTGCAAAAGACCTCTAATATGAGTCAAATTGCTTTCTGAGCTCAAAGATAAGAGTTTTGAAGCTGTATATTACTGGATGAAAATCTTGAGCGCAACAGTGATACAAGCTTCATTACCTAGCATCATGCTTCTAACAGTGAGGCTTTCACTTTTAAATGGTATTTATTGAGAGCTAACCAGATTGTGAGCAATTAATTGAATATATCAATTTTCAGGAGACCACAATTGTTGTGTTTGCTTAGAAGCTTGTTCTAGAGAATCTTTCGCCCCTCAACACTAGCAAATATGTAATAATTTTTGGTCTCAAAAAAAAGCTTCAGGTATAGCTGTAATTTGCTTTTGCAATCATATCAGTTATTCTGGCAAAATGCAACCCCAAATCTCACATGACAGTTTACAAATTAAAACCTGTAGAAATAATTTAAAAAGGAGATATGTACAGGAGTGTTACGTGGAACCATGAAGCTTCAGCGGCCAGCTCAGCTGAATGATAACTAGATGTGAGGCACAAACTAATTGTCCTTATCTACTTCTCGAAGGGAAAGCTGCGTGTGGGCGGTTTCAGTGATAGGAGGGAGAGAGGGTATGCACCATATTTAGTTCACTTAAAGGTTCATTTAACATAACAGAACCAATACCAGGAAACATGAGAGAAGGAGTGAAGACAGTATTAATAATCTGGTATTAAATTAACTATTGTGGATCTTTTGATCATCTGTTGAATAGTTATATCCTCACATGTTTCTTTTGTACTCTATCCAATGACTTATTCAACAAAGACTTTTCAGGCACCTACCCTGTTTGAGGCACTGCATCATGATCAGTGACATGTTCCTCAAATTGAACTTCGTGGTCCCTGAATTCAGGCTCCACACTTCTTTTTCTGTTTTTATTTGTTTGTTTGTTTTTCTCTTATATCCATGTTATAGCATCTAGCATGTACCGGGGCACTTGTTATACACTCAATAATTACTTCTAAGTAAATTAAAGTGTCAAAAGAGGCTTTTTTTAATCTTCAAGATTTTGTAAGATGCTAACGCTTAACAGCTTTTTTTTTTTTTTTTAAGCAACTCTTTCCTGCAAATCCAGATACAACTCTTAGGTATCCTAGTGAGAGTTTTCATCCCAGGGGCCTGGACCCAAACTAGAATAACTGTCAGCAGCAACATTAATTGCCCCCCTTCTTGGCAGGGGGAGTGTGAAAATTGGTGTGGAAAAAGAGACGGAAATCTCTGCTTATCCCAAGAGGTAGTCGCTGGGGACCCGATGAAGCCCATTAGGGGGACAGCTGTGTAGAGGCAAGTTTCATATCTGTCTGAACAGCTCCTACAGTCTGGGTAAATATTTACTTTAAATCCCTAGAGCCAGTAAACTTCTTCAGAATTTTCTTTTAATCTTACGGAGGCTGATTGTGTCTGGGCTACTGCATTTTCTAATTGTGAGTAAACTACCTTCCAGAGCTCAGAAGCCTGTGTCCCAGTGAGTGTAGCCACTCAAAGATCCTGAGGAGAACTGCTCATTCCCACATTTATCCCTTCATTTAGACCCTTTCTCCCCCATAGGAATTTGTACCACTCCTTCAGTAGAAGCTAAACAATAACCATCCTTTAAGGATGGAAGCACAAAGCCCTTTTCAACCACCTGTGTTCACTGATTACTTCCTCCTCTCAGCTCTGTCGGTCTGACCACCCACTGACTGTTTCTCATATTTCACTAGGTACCTTCCGCTGCATTTGAAATACCTTCTTTCTCTGTCTCTTCACCTGCATTATAATCATCCCAGTTCAGATTCCGTGCTTCTGTCCAGTATCTAATGCAACATAAAATGCACAGAGGATACCAGTCCACAATGTGACCGATTAGTTTGAATCAGTCTACTTACAGCAAGAATAGGATATAGGAACTCTGATCAGAATGCTCCCTACCCTCTTGTATCACCTATTTGCAAATATGCATTTAAGAGTTCTTTCCCTGAGCTGTGATTGCTAGCCCTTTCTTACTAAAGTGAACTCCATGGAGGCAGAGGACTTGCGATCTGCCTGATAACAAAGGACTCAAAAGGAAAGATCTACTTGGGAAAGCATTCCAGGCTAAGGGAGTACCTGATCAAAGGTGTAGAAATATGACAGTGACCAGATCAGAGATTAGTAAATATTTCAGTCTAAATCTTCAACAACAGAGTGGGCCATCTGAAAAAGTGGAATGTAGATGCACATGCAGAATCTGGCTAATACTCATTTGAGGAGGCAAAAGAAGGAATCTCTGTCCTGAGTAGGGATTCAGACAAGATGACCTTCAAGTATCCAATTTGCTAGAAACCTTGATTTCAAGGTCATTGTGTTAATTTTATGTGTCAACTCAACTGGACCATAAGGTGCTCAGACATTTGTCTAAATCTTATTCTGAGTGTTTCTGAAAAACATTGCATTTGAATCTGTAGATAGATTTTAACCTATAGATTCTAATCTAAAGCAGATTGCTCTTTCTAAAGTGGATGGGTCTCATCCAATCTACTAAAGACTTGAATGGAACAAAAAACCTGAGTACGTGTTACTCCTCCTGCCAGACTGCTTTAACCAGGTATTTTCTAGCCTTCATAGTAGAACTGGAACATGATTTCTTCTTGGGCCTCAAGCCTGCCAGCTTTTGGATTGTAACTTACATAATTGGTTCTCTTGGTTCTCAGACCTCTAAATTCAAACTGGCATTACATGTCGTCTCTCTTGGGGCTCTAGTTTGCCAAAAGCAAATCTTGAGAATTTTGGCCTAGATAATTGTGTGAGTCAATTCCTTATAATGAATCTCTGCCTCTAGCTTTCAGTCTCTTTCTATCTACACACACACACACACACACACACACACACACACACACACGCAAACACATACACACCCTTTATTGCTTCTGTTTCTCTGCAGAATCTTAACTAATATAGTCAGCATTGTCTGATATTAGTAGGCACCATTTTCTGATTAGAGAGAATCAAGCCATAAGGAAGCCGGCTTCAGCCACAGCCTACTCTATCAAGCAACACCTTCAACCTTCTAATTGAACTCTTTGCTTGGTTTGTTCTAAGAGGGAAAATAAGTTTTTCTTTTTTTTCCCCCTTTTTTCCCCTCTGTTCCTACCAATCTGTCCTTTGCTACTTGGCAAGAACTGGTAGCTTTTCTTGTGGTCTGACTGGATCTGGAAATAACATGGTTATTTTTGTTTAAACATAATAGCAAAGAAGAACTTGAGCTTATATGCAATTTAGCCTTATCAGGCCCAGACATATTTGTTTGTGTACAATCAGTATGCCTGAGTGATGTCAGAAGAGCTCTGGAAACAATATATTCTGAAGCCAGAGTTGTTAGTGGGTGGAACCCTCCCAAATAATAAGCATTGTGCACATGATTGGAAATAGAATGAGTTATTTAGTCCAATACAACCTGCTTTAGTCCATACAGCATGTCATACGACTCAGAAACAGAACAGGAAAGAGGAAATAAATGAAAGGGAATGGGACCAAACATGGAGGAAATTGTAAATTTGGGCACTCTCTATAGGCACTCAATAAACAATTGAGTTGAATGAATTATAACTTTGGAAACAAAAAATTTACATTTATATGTGAATGCATGTACACACAGATACATAGAAATATGGCATATTAGAGTTATTATAAATGCACATATGTAGCAGCTTGGTGCTATTGACAGATTGCCACACTTGAGGCATTCAGGATGTCCTAGGACCTTTGTAGTTTTTGTCTTTCTCTCTCCAGGTATTGTCATTTCTTTGTATTACAGAGGGCTACCCTAGACTCTACATCCTACATTTGCCCCATCCCATGAACACCCAAGCTATTTCCAGTCAAAGAGAATTTCCATGAACTCATGATAATGGCAGAGCATTCTTTCTGAGTTTTTCTCAAAAAGAGGACTACACATGTTTGTCTCAGGAACTGTGTTTCTAGTAACACTGCTAGTTTTGCACACATGTATACAAAGATAACTTTGCACACATGTATACAAAGACAAAATAGAAAACAATTTCCATTAAAAGTGCTTCTTAAAATAAATACTCTTTACCGTCAATGGTGCTGACAAAATATAATATTCTGCTCCGTAGGCTTCCTGTTGCACCCCTCACACCCTGTCTCTGACCTTTAAGCATACCCCAAGTGTTGATGTCTACAATTAAATGTATTGATGAATGTTTTAAGAGGGGTTTATACCTATTTTTTTTTTTTTTTGAGTTGGAGTCTCACTGTCGCCCAGACTGGAGTGCAGTGGCAGCTCCCGGCCACCGCAGCCTCGACCTGCTGGCCTCCGGCGATCCTTCCGCCTCAGCCTTCCAAGTAGCTGGAACTACAGGCTCGCGCTACCACATCCGGTTAATTTTTTTGTTTTATTGTAGAGATGAGGTCTCGCCAAGTTGCCCAGGTGGGTCTCGAACCCGAGCGCTCAGACAATCAACTCGCCTCAGCCTCCCAAAGGCACGGGATTACAGGCTGAGCCACCGAGCCTGGCTGGTTTATACCTATTTTATACTCAGTTCATAGAAGTGAAACTTGCTAGTGGTGGAAGAGATGAAATATGAAGAAAATAAAAATTCAGAATACTTGTGCTAAGTGATAAAGTTGGAAAGGAAAATGTTCTTTTACTTTTTGGACTTATAGGTAGCAAATTATAACCACCCAGACATTCTATCTCAATTGTTGCAGTTTTCTATATTGGTAAATTTTGATACAACATATTGATTATTTGGCCCTGTACCAACAGGTCTGATTTATTGTGTTGCTGTAAGCCTTTGGAGACTTAAACCAAAATAGTACAAATTAAATAACAGAAAAATTTTAGAACATTTTGATAACAGTAATCTGTAAAACCATACTTTTTAAATAATTAAAGTCCCTGTTTATGTTCTCTCTCTTTCATTTAGAATTAATCCAGTACATTTTTCCTAAAATCAGGGATAGAAAGACATATTTTAAATTTGTAACCAAAGGACATTTGAACTTACTTTTAGGGACTCTAGTATCTAGTCCTAGCTTCTCATTTGCTAACTTCAACCATGGGATATTGCCTTAACCAATCAGAACCTCAGTATCCTAATTTAATTTTAGAAAAATAGGGGTGTGAGTTTCCCATGGTTCTTATATTATTCAAGGAAATAGTGTTTGTAGAGCTGCTTTGCAATTTGTAAATTGCTGCACTACAGTAGGAAATTGTTAATGTTGTGAATATGCAGACTGACAATTCAAGCAACAATGCATTAAGAAGGTATCCGGTTCTTACTACCTGGTCAGGCTGCACAAAAGGATATGGATAATAAAGATGGAAAAATAACCTTGCCTTTGGTTCCTGAGGGGCTAAGTACCAGGAAAAGCCATATTATAGGTCCATGAGGTCATAGTGCTAATAAATGACAAGATATATCATTCTTAAGGATTTATTAAAAGGTATAGAACAATGGATTATGGAAAGTAGTGGATTATGTGGAAGGGCATCCTAAAGGAATTGGGCTCTAAGGTGGGCCTTCAGAAAGAGTTGGATTTGTTATTAGATGAACAGCGTTGGTGGGCACATCCTAGGTAAAAGAAAAAGTAAATGAAAAGACTCAAATATGGGAACCAGCACCTCAGGAAACAGAGAGAGAGACAGAAAATACCAAGATGAATTATTTGAATCTCCGACAAATTTCACCTAATTCTTAATTTGAATAGAAAAGTATACAAAGCCTTTATTTGTCTGACAGGTCAACATGCTAAAAATACCAATCAATGAGTATAAATCTCTTCAATGGCAGCATTTATAGCAATATAATATACCAGCCAAGTAAACGCTCCCATAAAGACTTAAAGTACCACCACATTAATGGCATGAATTTATTGACCTATTGACAAGTTTAAAAGTCCTCCACTGTAAAATTAGTGAATATGTAAATAGTATTAACTTGAAGGAAAGGGCAAACAGGAAAAAAGACAAAACCACAAAAGTATCCTTGTTATTGGATTCACTTTTTTTTTTCTCCCAATATGTCACGTTTTTTCTGGTAAATTCTCGTTTAATATCTCTAAACTTTTTGTTAAAGTTTTCTTCCAAAAAAGGAAGGAATAAAACCCTGTCAGACTTCCTAAACACCCTTTGTACTTGTCTGGACTTCACACAAGAACACAGAGGGATATTTTTCTCTACTTTGAACATTATGATTTAATGGACTTTTTAAATAGAATGTCAAAAACAAAAGAATAATTTTAGTACAATGACATGAGAACTAAATGTATGGATTGATCCTCTGATAGGCTATTTACTCTCCATCTCCCTCTCATGTACTTGTTAAGTGATTCATGTTAGCAGCCAGAGTGTTAGAGACTCAAGTTCCCTACTTATCAAACAGAATGGGCAGGAAGGTCTCAGCCCTTCTGCCTCAACCCTCAAAATGGCGATAGGTAAGAAAGTATGCTGATTACAATTTCAGAATCGTTTTTTATTTCTCAAAAGAGAAAACAAGATTTTACTATTTTCAGGAAGAAGGGTACTATATTCTCTAGTGCGGAAGACCTTCAAAAGAGGCAGAAGTTTCTGGGAACTTGGTGTCTTGCTTGCAAAATGCAGAGTGCATGGTATCTTTCTCAGTCTTATCACATGAAGTCTCACTGAACAAAGTAGTTCTGAAAAGAGGCCCCTGGATGAGAACAAAGAGCAGGAGGATAATGTTAGGAAATTTGGACTCAAGCTTTGAATACTTGAACCAGTCATGTTACAGATTTTTGCCTTGTTTTCCAAATGGGTAAAGCGCCTGTATGGGAGAATATCATCCAAGGTACTGTTATAGAAAGTTTCAGAGTGAATTTAACATGGTGCCTATGCTGGCTTTAAAGAAGTAGTTCATCTCTACACCCAGCTTCCTACTCTCTTAGCTGACACCAAAAGAAAGACATAAAGGCTGGAGGAGGAAGAAACTCTTGCTTGTTTACTTGTCTGCTTCCTTGCTTCTAGACCCTTCTTACTCTGACAGAATATCTGGGTCCAGTAGCAGTTTATTCCAACTTCAAATTTTGTATTCCCACACCCAGGACCAGCCCCACTATGACTCCTCAGAGATGGCAGCATGCTCCTGGGAGGTCTGTGTCCCAGCCCTGCCAGAGCCAACCTTGCAGTTCCTAAGGCAGCAGCTAGACGCTGTTCCCTCCTCAGAAACCTGGTTCCAGTGCTGTGACTTCCTCCCATTGTCTAGGTCCTAACATCCTCAAACCCCCTGCCCCCCCCCGCCGCTTGAGTCTAAGAGTAAAAACTGCTTCCTACTGTATCTACTTCTGTGTTACCTCAGTATTTGCTGTTTGTCTTTTCAGTCCTCTCGTAATTCTTTAATTGACTTACAGTATTACATTCTCTTAGTTAAAATAACTGGTAAGCTTTCTGTTTTCCCAAAAAGTACCTGATAGAGTCAGTGGTCAAGAACAAGTGGGAACGTTTATGATCATAAAAATACTTTCTAACTACCTATATATCTTCTTTATCAGAATTCTGAGACTCTGCTCCCTTTTCAGTGGGGATTCTTTCGATATAATGTTATTTGAACAAAGACCCTTTTCTTCTCTTGTCCATATCATACATGGACCTTTGTCAAACAAACTGTCCATTGCTAGAGTTCTCATAATATAAGATGCTTCTGCATCATGGAAGCAGGTCAAATAGTCTCATTATGAAGATTTCTAGTAGATTGAATCATAATTACTCTCAAATCAGGTCCAACATGAGCCTTAATCTCTTTTCTGCTTAATAGTGTTAGAGTTTGTGGATTAGAGTTGTTTTCCTGTGTGCTGACATTTGCAGGCAAAACTAACCAGGTGGCCATTATATCTACAGCCAGGAATTAATGTGCAGCAGTCAGTGAACTTGCCTTACTGCAAAACAAAAGCCTTCTGAAATAATTGGCTTCTTGTTGCAGCCCTGCCACAATAGGTAGACAGGGAGGCATATGGGAATTGGTAAGCTTGGGAACACAGACACTCCCCCCTTAGTGTGGCATTATTCATGTGCCCTGAACCTTCTGTTCGGAATACTGGGTGATAGTTCAGGAAGATAATGGCCTCTGCCCAGTATCTAAATTCCTAGAGGACAAGAGGCAGCAGCACTGGGACTTCATTATAAGTTGGTTCTTCTGTAAGTTGCTGCAGCTTGGAATTGGGAAAACCTTCCACACAACTGACAGGCAGTTTAGTTCATAGCTTGAATCCACGTTGAAAATACACCCCAACTTGACCCATTCACATAGTCTGTCTGTAATGGACACAAAGTACGGGCCATATACCCTGAGTTATCTTAATGCCAATATTATTTTCTATGAATTCCATAAGCCATGATATGTCTTCTAAATTTAATTATGATGATGCACTTTCAAGAGTCACCCTTAGCCACTGGAAGGGGCACAAAATCACTTATCAGATCACATGCCCAAATATCAAATGTGGAGAACATGGCTGGCTGAGTTATTGGCATCATTTAAGTTTTTTTGAATATGATTCTAGCTAGGGGCAACAATTCTAAAACATTAAATGCTAAGTCACAACTTAAATATGACTAAATATCAAATAAGTTAAGTAACACTGCGGAATTCCAAGAGGAAAAACATTGGCATGTACTTTCATGGCTAAAAAACACAAAAAGAGGAAAAAAAGAAATTGGCACTCAGGTTCCTACTAAGTGCTAAGCAGCCATCTAGGTGCTTGATAAACATTATTATAATTACACCTTTTTCTGAGGTTAGTCCAAATTTACTTTATCTATCCTTTTCTGAAAAAAGAAAAGAAAAGAAAATACAGTCTTAAATCATGCCTATATGTTTAAATTTGGAATTGGAGAAAGTTTGGTTCCACCAAAACACTTCAGAGATTTAATTGGAGAAAAAAAGAAGGATTCACAGGCCAGGCTTCACCGAAGGGGCTCAAATTTAACACACTAGGTTTTTTAAGAATTCCTTGGGAAAGACTTTTGCTGTATTTGAAGGAAAATTCTTGAAAACGTCATATCCCTTGCATTTGCATTGCATAGCAGTTCATTTCTCCCACATTGTACATACAGTACTAGATTGTGAATGCCTTGATGGAAGCAGCATTAGGATTAACGTAAAGTAACCATGAGGTTATCCTTTGCAGCCCTCTCTATGTAAGTATCTGACCCTCAACTCTACCTTTGCTTACTTATCAAGCTGTTGATGACTGTACATTGCTCTTCTGTGAAACTCACTAGCCAATAAAGCAAACCATCCAGGTGCCTTAATTTTGCTTTCAGAATGAGAGCATCTAATCCTCCTGCTTATTACAGAATTTCATCTTAATGCAGCCATGAAATATCCCTGAAAACTTCAAAGCTGTACATTCAGTCTCCTTTGAGTTCTTTGACTGAGATTTTTTTGATACCCTGATCATTTTTTTCTTCTGGATAATTTCCAGTTTGCCATGTCTGTGTTTACTTGTCATACCCTAAATTTAGTGTAGTCAAATGTTACTATCAACAACACTAACCATGATTTATTAAGAATTGTCTATGTGCTGGTCACTGTTTCAACTTTACTACATTAACACTTTCCAAATTGCCATGAACTGAGGTGTCTGGACCCTTATTTTTAGAGATAAGGGGCATCAAGATAAGTAAATGGTCAAGTCCAATTATTGGTCAAATAACAGGAAACTGAAGACCTTGTGACCCTGGAGTCCATATGTGATGCTAGAACCACACATATTCTGTCCCCGAGTGTAGTCTAACCTCTAAGGGCATATTTCTGATCTTCATACCTTCACAGCACTTGACTCAAGGCTTTGAATCATCTTGATTCTGAGTGAATGAATAAATGTATAAATAAACTATGAGGGCAAAACTGTCTCTTCATGGCCACCAGTATGCAAGAGAAAACTCAAAGAAATTCAAACAAGCAAGCAAACCATTTTCTTCCTCTTTCTCCAGAATTCTACGTACAACTGTCTAGCTTACATCACTAGCTAAACATGTATAAACTAAAACCAGTCTCCCCCTAAAACTTTCCCATGTCCTTTCCCATTTGGCTTTTTTACCAAAAGTGTAATTCTTGTTCTTGAAGACTCCTCTTTTGTCTTCACCTTCCACATCTAACCCATCAGACAATCTTGTCATTTCTCCAGCATCGATCACAAATCTACCATCTTTTTTAATGTCCATATATCAACATTAGCCCAGACACCTCAACTACCCCAGAGCTCTAAGTGTCCTCTCTGCATGCTTGCTCTGTTCTGGGTTCTCAAAGGTGCTTATTTATAAACTCCATTATGCCAGGCCCCTCTAACACCCAGAGTGACTTTGTGTATCCTGTGACTTCATCCTCTTACCGAGTGTTAGAGAACCATGTCTCACTCCAATCTTGTCTCGTAGCACTCCCCCTCTTCTTTACCACTCTCTCATAATCTTACTTCTTCCATTCCTCAGCCATGTCAAGCTGTCTCTATGTCAGTGTTTCAGGAGCCCTCTTCTCATATATGCAATTATTTGGTACTTATCTGTTACCTTCTCAATAAAATATTTCTGAGCTATCTCACCTAAAATGAATATTCTATTATTCTTTATTTCCTTTTTTTTTTACAACCTACAGTTAAAAATAACTGTTTGAGAGTTGGCTTATATGTATTTGCTTTTTATCTGTCTCATTCATTAGGATTTGAGCTTTAACAAGAAAGGAATTATGTCAGATATTCTATGAAGTACTGATACATCATACTAGACCCCTTTTAAAGTTATTTTCTAGAGAGAAAGATTCATCTGACACAGTTGCTATAGTCTTAGCTCCATTCATTCAAGGTTCCATTATTTTTTTCTTCTAACGGAGCACTGAAGGTAGAGGAACTCTCAGCACTTTTGACTGGATTTTCCAATATTCTTTAACTTCTGCATACACATTATTGAAGTCTTTGTCTACATGAGCTTTGTGTGAGGATGCTATTGCCTCTGGTCCCTTGACATTCTCTTTGTTGTAATCGTCTTTGTTCCCATCCTTGGGAACAAGAAGGTCCCTGAAAGCAGCATTGTCTCAACTCACCACCCTTACAGGGACCTACACTGAATCCTAGGCCAGAACCCCTGGCAAGCTAAATCACCTTCACTCCCCTAGAGAGAGCAAGATGGCTCCTCTTTGCTCTGAGATACTGTCCCTTCTTCTACCTCCCACAATTTTTGTTCACCTTAAGATTTTCTCCATACCCATATTGGGAGACTCTGGGGATTCCCATATGGCCAGTATAGGGTGGACAGACTCAATCTCTTTGTTTTATTGGTTATCCTAGATAAATATCCATGTTTTACATATTCATGCTAGTTTTCCCATGCATGCTAAAAAGATTACATTTTAATAGGACATGACTTCAGATAATGCCAAAAATCAAAGCTTAATAATATGCACATTATATTTCAGCAGGAAGAGCCATTTTTGACAATAAGAAATTTGATAACCCTGAAATCTCATCTTATGATCTCCACATAATTTATGCACAGGGCCAAAGTAGGACTTTATTTTTTGCCTTTTTGTGTATAGCATATAGAACCATGTTCTTAATTTGCTTAACTTTATTACTAGGGTGTCATAAACATAAAAAGAAAATTTTATCTAGGGATTGACCAAATTATTTAAAGCCTATGGTAAGTTTGTTTTTCCTGGCACTAGTGTCGAGAGAAGGATGTTTTGGGAAACGCCTAAGCAGAGGGTTATTTAAGATAAAGTCTTTTGGCCAGGCGCAATGACTCAAGTCTATAATCCTAGAACTTTTGGAGGCCAGAGTGGAAAGAGTGCTTGAGGCCAGGAGTTCAATACCAGCATGGGCATACTGTGCATAACAAGACTCCATTTCTAAATGTATGTTTGAGGGATGTGATGGTGCATGCCTGTAGTTCTAGCTTCTTAGGAGGCTGAGGTGGGAGGATCCTTGAGCCCAAGAGCTCAAGGTTATAAGTTATAATGAGCTATAATTGAGCCACTGCATTCCAGCCTGCAAAAGAGTGAGACTCTGTTTCTTAAACAAACAAAAAATTGAATTTTGCAATGATGGAATGAGGGTAGGTTTGAGTTGGAGTAGTTGGGTGTTGCACACCCTGCCTTCTATGGAAGCCACATCACACCATGTAAGTGGAAGCTCACCTACTGATTTGTGCATAGGTCAAGAGTCAGACAAGGAATCATTCATAATTCTAGGCCGAGAGAACCACTTTCACAGCACCAAGTAGACTCTGTATGACCTAGAAATCCCTAAAATACATTCCCTTACAGAGGCCAAATATAAGTATAAATTTTTCTCATTCATACGCACGAAATGCATGCCACTAATAGCTTTAAGCAAGCAGTAGAATAACTGTATAAAAGTTTATATAAACCTCAGCAAAGACTCAAAGCATGCGAGTGTATATGTTCTCTCTGTCTCTTTAACAGATGACCTGAGTTAAGCAGCAAGTTTTCCTGACATTTCACTTATCTTTCTACCCATTTTCTTTGCCAGAAAGAAATTTGCCACACTTCCAGGCAACAAAAGACAAACCACCTCATCCTCCTGTTTCTTGCAGCATCCCTGGGGGAGATGTGTGAAAATGGGCAAATGTTTGAGATTTTTGAGATGATGAGAGAGAGAAATGTCTCTTTCAGATGCCAGGGATTGTAAGAAGTCCTTTAACTATTACTATGTTGCAGAGGATTGTAGAGAAGTCAATTGCATGCAAAGCCACAAAATGAAGGGAGAATTAACATGTGCCAATAAGAAATCTAAGATTAACATTATTTATACACTTATTTTAAAAAGCCTGGGCATGATTTTTTATTTCAACCTTAGGAAATTTTACCTTGTGTATCATTAGAGACTTTTAAACAATATTACATGTGAAATGAATGCTGCTAATATTCTTTAGTGAAGAAAAATTGATAACAAATGCATGACACTTATGAATACTTGTACTTCAAAAACTTTTTTTTTAATGTTGAAGAAAGAGATTATAACAGTATTAGAGCTATTAGAAAATTCAAGTATTTTTGAATTCATATAAGTCTTCCATTTCACATAGGAATAAGACTCAAGCAGAATACTGATATGCCAACATATCTAATCAAGATATAAATTTTACTCAAATGCTGTTATAATAGGTCTTTCTGTTAGATATATTGAAATACACATATGCCACAGACAATTTGAAGCATAATTTATTACAGTGAAAGACTAATATAACCTAGTTGGAGGCCAGGTACAGTGGTTCACACCAGTAATTCCAACACTTTGGGAGACCAAGACAGGAGGATTGCTTGAGCTCAGGAGTTCGAGACCAGTCAGGGCAATATGATAAGATCTCATCTCTACAAAAAATTTAAAAATGAAAATTAGTCAGGCATAGTTGTGTGTGCCAGTAGTCCCAGCTACTTGAGAGGTTGAGGTGAGAAGATGACCCGAGTCCAGGTCTAGGCTGCAGTGAGCCATGATTGTGTCACTGCACTCCAGACTTGGCAATAGAACGAGACTTCAAAACGAACAAATAGACAAATGAAAAAACACAAACCTTGTTGACTAATAGCAACAACTAAGTAATGCATTTTCAGCCTCTCATTTCATATATGTTTATTTCCATCTAATTTATAAGTTTTAATTCATTATGGTGACACTGGTTCACTATATGGCATCTTTTAGTTGCTTCACAGATGTAAGCTAGTGGTTTATTGATGTGTCTTATATTTTAGTACTAAGCTTAGAAATGTAAATGTACACAGAATTATAATTCACTGTTCTTGATTCAGCTAATTGTTTGAGATTCCTAGAAATTGATATTAATATGTTTAATTATTTATATATGGTATATCTATAATGTGCTAGTGATGTAAAACATTAACAATCAGCCGTTGATTTAAAGACATTAAGTTCAAATCAACACATTTTTGCTGGTTGAAGAATCAATTTTAACTTTTCAGTAGAGCAATTTGAGTTTTAGATTTTCTCACATCACCATAATTTTGGGCTTTGACCAAGATTTAGTAAAAGCAGGAGCACAGAGAATTGTACTAAAAAAATGTGATTTCTTATAGGAAATATCCAGTGTCCAAAATTGAAAATCACATTTAAAAAAAAATGTTCTTGCAAGATGTCCAAGGTAGATGCTAGACCAAATAGAGAGAAGAGATGATCAAGTTTGAAGTTTATATATATACATAAACATATGATGGAATGCAGTAACTTTTTCAATGGCGATTTCATGATTTAATAAATATTATCATTCTTTTAGGAGTCTGTCTGTAGAGAGATGCAAAAGCAGTGGCAATGCAATCAAGATGGTAACAGCTACTTCAGAGATGCCATCAGTCACTGTGTTGTGAAGTCACTTCTAACTCTTCCAGTCCATCTAAGCAGACAGACTATCTTACCAATATCCTAAAATACCCAAAGAATCAAGCTTGACATAATCTAGAAACTTGTGAGATTTTGAATTATTTTCTATACTTACTGCATGGAATTTTCAATTCTCGTCTAAAGTAAAGGCTAACATGTAAGAATAACTATTCATTTTATTAGATGATTGCAAAGAGGTTAATCAATATAATATTTATCACATAGGTTTTATTTTCCAGAGAGGTTATGATGACTAAATAGGCTTTAATGTTTACTTAACAATAACCAAATAACCATTGATCAATCAATATGAACCAAGCAGTGCTTTGCACAGCTTTGTACTAAGCACCATGAGTGATAAAAGCAAACAATAAACCTTAAGCCAGGGCAAGGATAGGGAGTCCATATGACTAAAGTGACATGCCAACATGAAGTCTACCCTCCCTTCCAAACCTTTCTCTAGAGTTTGGAGACCCTGGAATTACCTTGTAAAACAGCTTTGAGTCCACTTCTAGGGAATGCCTGGGTCTTCTCCCAGGTCTGGTGTTCTCATGACTGGCTAGTATCTTGGGTTAAACCTCTAGACCTGAATGGTATCCAAAGAGCACTTAAGGGAAGTATTTCCAAGGGTCAGACATGTAGACTGGAGAACTTCTTCACAGTGTGGGGCTAGTTGGGAATGGGAAAAAAAGGCAGGTGGGATGAGAGGTCAGCCGAGAACCACTTTCCCTAAGCCTAAAAGTTCAGATGCAGAGCTTCAAGGAGCCTGAGAAATATAAATCCGACTTTGCCTTCCAGGTTGTTATGAAGGTACACTTGTCAAGGTAAGGAAATATAACATTTTACTTCATATTTTGTTAGCCCAATTTATAACTTTTAAATTCATGGTAGATATAGGGTATGTGACAACCTTGCCTTGGGTCAATTGGAAGTTTAGGATGTGTTAAAGGTATTATCATTGCAAATAACTTTACATGTAAAAGAATGAAATAAAGCATGTAAAATGTTTATTGTGCTTCTGAAGGAACATAAAATCAGAGTTCTTTAAACCCAACCTATTAATCCATTTATTCTTACTCTTTAAACACGTATAAAACATTCTTCACTGGACTTGTAACTGATTGGGTCTCTAAGGAATACTTTGTTCAGGAAACTAGTTCCTCCTGTTTTGCTTTTAAGGATATTCCTGAATTATTTTGAAATGATGCCTTTAGCATATGCAGTGTTACATTTGTGTGTAGGTATGTGTATGTATTACCATAAAGATCCAAATTATTTCAGTGGTTTGAAAAGTGATAGCTAGAGAGATAGTTATCTACATTGAATATTTTGGCTGAACACATTTAAATATATAAGGGTACAGATTTGTTATAAGATTGTTCTAGTTTTATCAGTGTATATACACAAACACTAATTAAACACAGTGAACTCAAAAAGTAATTTCCATAAGTAGGAGTGACTCCATAATATGATCTAACTACTTTTGATATTAAAAAGAGAAGGAAATAATGAACTTGAATGTGGTCACTCACCCACAGCATGAGCAAATACAATTTGCTACAGGTACTTCTTATAACAGTCTTTAATATGCAGAGCATGTGCCTTCAATCTGTTTACACGATAGAGAACAGGACTAAAGGTAAAAGATGTTGCCTTTAATTTGTTTTCATTTTTTAAAATGTATTTAAATTAAATGATTTCAATATTCAACTGTCTCCCATTGCCTTTACCTAGTAGACCAGCTGTTCAGGCCTCTTAGGTAAATAACTAAATGTTTTCTAAAAATTCACAAATACATATTTAACCAATAGACTGGAACAAATAGAGCCTCAATGGGCTATTTGGAGCTTGGGACAATTGGAAGATTATTGAGCTGGTAGCCCACTGTGGCTCATGTGAACGTTTTTAGAGCAGGTTAGAAAATGTTAACCTGAGCTCACTTTAATGAAAGTCCTTAATGTGCAAGATTAAAAAGTCATAACAAAGCATTACTATAGATGGGGCAACCAGGATTAAAAGTGGTCTAAGCAATGTTGTTTGTTAAACATGGCTTATCACACATGAGGGAGAGAGAACTTAAGACTGGTTTGAAACCAAAATTGATTTTTTTTATAAATTGTGAGCTTTCGGCTACAATATATGCTGATTTATTTGCATGTATTTATTTGTTTATTATCTAAACATTCTTCAAAAGAAGTTTTGTAAAGAGCTTTGTTTAAACTATTGCTGAAAATTATAAAGATTTGATTTCATGTTAAAAATGATTTGTGTTCATATTTGTAATCAGTTGTTAGTCTCTCAAGGGGCAAGCTGTGCTTGGAGTAAAGTTCTCACTAATAATATTAAAAATAAAACCACGTTTTAGAGAATTAGCAATCTCTTTAAAGTTTGGGCCCATTTCTTATCATATTTGATGAGTGTCTTCTTGCTATTCCTTCTTATGTGTCTGAATAAGACCATTCATTTGGCATGGGAATTTCTGTTTGTGTGTGAGTCATTTATACTGTCTTTCATCTGCAGCTACTTTTCTGGAATTATTTTGGGCCTCAAGTCTACTTTTGTGAGATTTGGCTTAATTAATATTGAAAGTAAACTTCCTAAATCTACATAACCAAATAGATAAAAGTCACAATCCATTACAGCATAAGGAGGGCTGGTGAATCACTGAGGACCTCTCCACCACCCCCTATGAGTTGCAGAAGTTCCATTTTTCCCTTGGGACATATCACCTACTCTATGTGACAAGTACACGGACAGACAGGGAACAAGTAGCAATTTCCATAGTAAATATTTGCAAAGTTTAATTTCTTCTTTATCAACTGAAATGCTCACAAAAAGAGATCCTATTTTCTGCTTCCCTTTCAAAAGTCATATGTACCAGCTGCTGTGCACGTGTCGTGTTTTGTAGACCATGCTTCTAAAATCTTAACTATGGATGGAACATCTTGAAAAGGAACAGAAAATGAAATATAATAATGAAAATGCAAGGTAATTCCAAGGATGCCTTAGATTATGAAACCGGTAGGGTGAGGCTTTTACTTCTTAAGAACTGCCTAGTATCACTTTACTCTTGGAATATAGGATTAGCACATTATAATTCATTTTTCCTCTCATAGTGTCATTCATGACATTAGGAAAGTAGTAAATGTACTAGTACAGGTAAGCCAAATATAATCCTGAATAGACTGATAGAAAAATATATTTCTAATGAATATGGTAACCCCCATCTCTCCTTGCAGCAGTACTCACACACCCTTGATAAAGAGAATAGATTCTGGCAAAGCTAACTCTTTTAGTGATGCTATGTGCAGTAAGTACTAGCTCTAGGAAACGCCTCACACCTGATAGTTCTTTAGAATGCCACCACCTGGAATTGTGCAGTGAGTGACACAGATGATGTGTTTGCACAGTGGCACTAGCAAATGAAACAGGAATTGAAGAGACTTGCAGGCAAGCGAAGGCCTGCTAAATTGGGTAAACTTGGTGAATTCATTGCTATTGATCACTTGCTGCAGGTAGAATCAACTCAGAAAGCACAGATTCATCATTTCTGTGTGACTGAAGTTCATATACAGTCTTTATTAGGAAATTCATTTTTGCCAAAAAATCAACTGGATGCTCATAGCTTTGAAAATAATTGTACAAACCATTATGGAGCTTTAAATATGGACAAAATATGAACCATTAATGGGGCATAAGGAGGGGTGACACTGATCTGGAACAGAACTAAATAGATGTTATATGCAAACTAGTTGTCACAGCCTCCCACATCAGCAACCTCTGGGCTACGAGATGGTCCTGCTGCAGCAGAACTCAGTGTTTGTCCTATCGTCATTTCAAGGCCAAGACGTATGGAAGAGTAACAGATGTTTTGTGGGGCAGTGACAAATACTTCATAAAACCTCCTTTTAATATTCCTGTTTTCAGAGTTACTTAATAGCTCAAACTTCAATTTAAAAAAAAGGTATTCTCCATTCCTTCTAAAAAAAAAATCCCTTCACTGTAGGGAGGAACATCTCTTTCCATTACCTGCCCTCAGCTTGTATATCTCACTCAATGAAACAAGAGGCCAATGGTTTTGTTCTTCAAGGGAGCCTTCAGTGGTCTTCATCTTAGAACAAAAAGTCCAGCACGTGGGCTATCTCCCTGCTCTCTTAATGATTTCTTTGGCTTTGCAGAAGCTTGTCAGTTTGATGACATCCCACTTGTCTATCTTATCTCTTATGGCACAGGCATTTGTGGTTTTCATCAGGAATTGGTTGCCAGTTCCGATTTCCATAAGGGTGTCTCCTGCATTTTCTAAGAATCTTATAGTTTGAGATTTTACATTTAGGTCTTTGATACAGTTAGTTGATTTTTGTGTATGGTGGTAGGTAGGGGTCTTGTTTTAGTCTTCTGCATGGGGTCAACCAGTTTTCCCAGCACCATTTACTGAATAGGCTCTCCTCTCCCCAGTGGTAGGTGGTGGAGGCTTTGCCAAAGATGAATTGGTCGAGAAATTGAGGCTTTGCTTCCAGAATCTCTAACTTGTTCCATTGGTCTACATGCCTGTTCTTGTACCAATACCAAGCTGTTTGGTTATTGTAACTTTATAATTAAGTTTAAAGTCTGGGAATGTGATATCTCCTGCTTTGTTTCATTGTTTGTTTGTTTTGTTTTTTTGCTGAGGATTGTTTTGGCTATTCATGGTCATTTATGTTTCCGTATGAATTCCTGTATTGTCTTTACCAGGTCTGAGAAGAATCCTGCTGGTAATTTATTTGTCAACTGTATATCTGAAAAAGGTCTAACATCTAGGATCTACAAGGAACTCAAACATGCTGAAAAGAAAAAAGAAAACACCCCATTACAAAGTGGGCAAAAGATATGAATAAAAACTTTTCAAAAGAAGACATATGAGCAGCCAACAGATACATGAAAAAAATGCTCAGTCTCATCAAAAAAATGCAAATTAAAACCACGCTGAGATGCCACCTAAATCCAGTCAAGATGGCCATCATCAATAACTCAAAAAACAACAGATGCTAGAAAAGGGAAAACTTCTACACTGTTGGTGGGAGTGTAAACTAGTACAACCTCCTTGGAAAACAGTTTGGCAATTCCTAAAAAATCTAAAAATTGACCTTCCAACCCTGCAATTCCCCTACTGGGAATAAAACCGGAAGAATTCAAATCACTCTATGAAAAATATACCAGATACACATGTTTATTGCAGCATTGTTCACAATAGCAAATGCATGGAACCAACCATGCTGTACATCAAAAGAGGACTGGATTTTAAAAATATGGTATATACACACACACACAGTGGAATATTATGCATCCATGAAGAAGGACAAAATTATGAACTTCACAGTATTATGAGTCCATAATACTGAGTGATCTATCACAGAAACAAAGAACTGAGTATCACGTGTTCTCACTCATAAGTGGACCTTGAACAATTATCATAATACTATAAGAAAAGGAGTGGCAGTAGTGGGCAATTGCAGGGGTGGGGGGATGGAATAGGCAGGAGTAGGAGTCTGCCAGGGGAGGGAGGAAGCACACCTCATCAACAAGGGTACCTGCATAATGAACATTTGTATACCTAACCCTGAATTGTATCCTACATCTTTAAAATTAAAAATTAAAAAATAAAAAGAACACAAAGTCTATCTGCCTCAAGATGGAAAGACTTGATTGTGAGAATTGAATCAGGTTTCCAGAAATAAGTAGCATTTGGCTGAAAATCTTTGAAAAATTATCCTTAACCTAGCAGATAAGTTTTGCCTTATGCTGTCTCTTGTTAAGAACAAAACCTAGAGAAAATGTGTTCAATGTGATCATTGTTGTCTAGAGAAGACGTCCAATGTGATCAATGATCTCTAGAGACATGCACAGGCTTTGTGTGTGCAAGCCATAAGGGAACAGAGACTTGAGCAATTATTCAGATAATTTGATCAAGGAAGACATCCAAACTGGATCATTGTGACTCTCATTATATTCATTCTCAGGCCCTGTATGGTGTTGACAAATTAAGTAAAAAGCAGAGAGAATTAGTTATCCAGATGATTCAAGCTAACTAATATTTCACATCAATTATTTGTCTTAAGCCAAAAAAAAAAAAAAAAATGTTCTTTGGTCAGAATTTCTTGGTTTCCTTGATTTCATTCTCCTCCTACTTCAGATGAAATAGACCTGGTATCCTTAGTCACTTGTCTGACTTATTTTGCTTACTCTACATATGAGTGATGCTGGTATTACATGTAAAAAATAAATAAATAAAAATGAAAAAGTTTGATTCAATTCATCATTGTGAGAGATCACACTCTTGTTTCAATCAACCGCTGACAACAGTGGCACAAGTTTGGTAACAAAGAACAGAGTGTGCATGAAGGACTATAAATGAAAAAGGAAAAGCTGCCTCAAAAGTCATTTGTCTGACTTTTTTCTTATTTGGCTGTGCAGATGAGATTCAAGTTTTTATTTAGAAACCTGGAAAGGATAAGTCTAGGAAACAAGATTTTGTGTTTTTTAAAACGTGTGTTTAAGATGTGTCTCATCCACCTTCCTCCAAGAGGCCAAGGACAATCTTGATAGTTTGGTCCAATCCCAACAGAATTACAAATGAGGCAATCTTCAGAATGCCTCCACCCAGCCGGCATCGGGCATCAGCAGGCTCCTTGTCCTCCCTGGCATCCCCATCAGTGGTGTTTATTTTGCCTTGCTCTCCTACCGGGTCTTGCTCTTCTCTGAAGGTTCCCACAGCGGAACGCACCAGCTGAAATAACTTTGACTGGGGTGTTAATGCTTGACAATGACTTGAGGTGTTAACCCTCCTCAAAGCAGCCACCTCTCAACAGGGGTATCTTCCTGCCTGGAAAGTCTTCAAAAGTGAAAGGACTTTTTCTAACTTTTTGCAATGCCAGTCAGTATGTCTGGCAGTAGGGACATATTCCTGAGCAGAAAGTCCTTTCAGCTTCTTTAAATCCCTTCACTAGTCTTCTGTTTATTCTGAATGTGAATGATGGTAGTATTGCATGTAAAACTGTAATTGAAATCTAAAGAATGTTGGTTCAATTCATCACTGTGGAGAGATCATGCCCTTGTTTCAATCAACCACAGATTATAGTGGCAAAAGTTTGGTAGTAAAGAACAAAGGGTGCATTAAGGACTATAGATAAAAAGGAAACAACGTCTTCAACTTCCGTGCTTATGCACATACTCTGTGCTAAGATAAAGGTCTTAGTGGCACTGCATGATGATGTTATTAATAATGAAGTTGAACAGGATTAATAATTGTAAATAATATTGCTACCAAATCCACTCATTGGCATAAAATGTTCTATGGATGATGATAATCTGGGGCTTTCTGAAACTTGTCAAATAATTCAGAAATTGTCCCCATAGTAGAATTTGGATCACTTGAATGTCTCCAGTTAAGATACACTGATTGAGACTATAGTTGCGGTAACATTCAATTAAAGTGAATGTTTTAAAACACAGGGTTGCTTAATTATTTTGACTCAACCTTCACATACTATTTCATTTTCTGAAGCTTTCTAAAGTTGGCCTTGGAATTGACTGAGTTGGTATAATGCTTTAATTTTTTTCTTGATTTTTTTCCTGCTTAATGATATTTATTGTCTAGTGCCTTTCTAAAGATAGCTATAAAAGGGAAGTGAATACAGGTGTCAAGCATTAATTAATCTATTTACTTATTCAGTCATTTGGTCTACGTGAACTGACATCCTATCATGTGTCAAGATTGTGAGGTCAAAACACATAATGTGAAATATATGTACAGGTATAGGATACGAGGTAACTATATCACTTTTCATTTATTGACTTATGAGGAGGGGACTCCCCCCAAAATGGAATTTATTTATAAAAAATTGTGTATTTACTCTTACATGTTTAAACTTCAATCACCTTCAAAGTATTCCTCGTTTGATGCAATACACCTAAAGAGACATTTTCTCTACTGCTCAAAACAGTTTTTGAACTTGTCCATTTTGATGCCTTTGAGTGTTTTGACATTTTTGTTTTGCCTCTTCCATATCAACAAAATGTTTTTATTTTAGGACATTCATCCAGAGAAACAAAAAATAAAGGTCACTCAGGACAAGATAGGTGAATAGGGAAGATGGGGCACAGAGGTCATGTAGTTTTTGGTCAAAAATTACTGAACACTCAGTGGGGTGTGGGCAGGTGCATTGTCATAGTGGAAGAGCCAGTCACCTGCTTGCCACAATTTGGCATGTTTCTTCCACAAATTGTGATAAAAACCTTCTCAAAATTTCCAGATAAAAACTTTGGTTGACTGTGTGATCCAGAGAAATAAATTCCAAGTGTACTGCAAGAGGCCCACCCTCCAAAAGATAATCCCATTTTCGGAGGGGTCTCTCCTCGTATATACAGAATGTTGATTGAGCTCCCACTATGTCTCTGAAACTGAGAGCCATTCATTTCATCATTGCTACATTCATACATCCAACTTGAAAAGTCCATCACTGTCAGTATGCAAAGAATAAAAGGGTAGTGCCTGCCTGTAGGTGACCACCTGGAGGGTACTGAAGACACAGACACTGGCAACAAGAAAAAAATGGTCAATAAAGTGATTGTGTGTGCTGGATGCAGTGAGAGTTTAGACAAAGTATCTGAGTTGGTCTGGGAGGATACAAAAACAAATAAAAACCCTAAGAGATACCATGTAACAAACCCTTATGAGGTATCATAATCTACTATAAGGTCTTGCTACACAGTAACCCTTACTTAAGCTCTAGTGCTTATGAGGAAGGTATTAATACTATGTTAATTTTGTGTAGAGAATTGTGGTTGACTCAATTCCCAGTATATGAGATGGAAAGTGATGTTAAATAACTTGATCAAGATTCTATTAATGAGAAGGTCAAAAATTTTATCTAACTCCAAAGTCAGCTATTAGAAAAAATAAGAAAAGAGTACACTGGTCACAATGTTGCCTACTAGTACTTTGAGTAAATCACTTAACCTCCCTGAACTTCTATTTTCTCATATGATAATAACATGACACTAACCAAATAATTTCTGAAAATCGATTCTAGCTAAAATGGAGGGTATAGAATGTGTCCTGGACATCTCACTTGTGTGACACATCTGCCTCTTTGTAGACCACATCACCAAGATTAGTGTATTACATTATAATTTTCCTACTACTAATAAAAGCTTATGATAATTTTGGTCCTGTTTTGGTCCTGTTAAATAAAAATTTGAATTAAAGTTGAAAAAGTATAGTTTTGATTTTGATGATGTGTTTATACAGTTTCTAAAACATATTTAAGTTACTCCTATACCCCCCATTTACCAAGCTAAATAAGTTAGTCTTGCCTGGCATTTTTCTCTCTTAAATCCTGACATGCCCTATTCATCTTCCAAACACAGAGAAAAGAGGACATGGATTATTCAGGTCAACCCTATGGTATGGAGGTATCTTGTTGACTTCTTAGAATTAAGTAGTTATCTACAAGTAATTTCAAGGGCAAAATAAAGAACCGGCTAAATGTCTTCAAAGCTATGAACTATTGGTTCAAAATCTTTTCAGGGAAGCAACCGTGTCATAAGGACAAGAGCAATAACCACAATTATGGGAGGATTAGTTGTGGGATGATTTGTTGCATAGTGTATGAGTTGGACCCTGCTTGGTGATCTTGATATTCTGATAAAGAACAAACTGATTTTTTTTAAAGTAGACACAAACTAATGGTATGGAACTATTGGGTTGAACATTTCCTCATTCATTTTTTATTGAAGAACTCAGGAGGAAAGTGAAGCAACTTAGGGCATATACAAAAGAAAGAAAGAGTATCTGTTGGGTGAATAAAAGAATGAGGTGTGTGGTTTCATGAACTCTGGGGCTTGAGTTTAGTTTTGCTTATCACTAATTTTGGGTGAGGTTTTGGACAAAACTTTGAATTTCTATGAGTCAGAATTCTTCCGGGAAAAAAAAAAAAAAAAAAAAAACAGAAGTGGAGCAATGTTTATAACAGCACTTTGCAAAGACCATCAGAGTAACATTATTATTGCTTATTCTACAAGCAATATATATATATATATTTTATTTTATTTTATTTTATTTTATTTT
>CAUYQG010194171.1:0-18155 GCA_963574415.1 Tarsius wallacei
AAGTGGGCAAAAAACATGAATAGACACTTCTTAAAAGAAGATATACAGGCTAACAGACATATGAAAAAGTGCTCAACCTCACTCATCATCAGAGAAATGCAAATCAAAGCCACACTGAGATACCACCTAACCCCAGTATGACTGGCCATCACTAATAAAACAAACAGCAAAAGATACTGGTGAGGATGTGGAGAAAAAGAAACTCTTCTACACTGCTGGTGGGACTGCAAACTAGTGCAACCTCTTTGGAAGACAGTGTGGTAATTTCTGTAAGAACTAGAAATTTACCTTCTATATGACCCAGCAATTCCCCTCTTGGGAATATACCCAGAGGAGCTCAAATCATTCCACAAAAACGATACCTGCACACACATGTTTGTTGCAGGTCTATTCACAATAGCAAAAACACGGAACCAACCATGCTGCCAATCAATGCTGCACTGGATAAAAAATGTGGTACATATACATAATGGAATATTATGCAGTCATAAAGAAGGACAAATATATGGACTTCGCAGCAACCTGAATAGATTTAGAGTCTATCATACTCAGTGATGTATCACAGAAACAAACAACAGAGTACCATATGTTCTCACTCATAAGTGGATCTTGAACAATTATCATAATGCTATGAGAAAGGGAATGCCAGTAGTGGAAAACTGCCATGGGAGGGGGAATTAGATTGGCAGTTGAAGGAAACTGCCAGGGAAGGGAGGGACATACCTCATCAACAAGGGTAGCTGCATAATCAACATTTATATACCTAACCTTGAATTGTACCCCACATTTAAAAAAAAAAAAAGAAAAGTAATATTTAAAAAAATGTGATCTTTCGGTTTTTTCATGATAGGCATTAAGCACCATAAATTTTCCTATGATCACAGTTTATTGTGTGTTGCAGAGGTTTTGATAACTTGTTGTTGCTGCTGACATTCATTTTAAGATTTTTCAAAAATTTACAACTTGATTTCAGGGTTGACTCAAAGATCATTTGGAAGCAGTTTGTTAAAGTTCCATGTATTTGTTTGGTTTACAGAGTTTCTCTTGGATTTGATTTCTAGTTTTATTCCACTGTGATCTGAGTAGGTGCTTGATATAATTTGGAATTTGTTTTATTACTGAGACTTGATTTATCGCCTATCATACAAACTGTTGTGGAGGATGTTCCATGTACTGATGAGAAAAACATATTTTCCGTATTTTGGGATATAATATCCTCTAGATGTCTGTTAGGTCCATTTGCTGTAGGGTCCAGATTAACTCTTCTTTGTTGACATTTTGCCTTGATTTTCTATTGCTGTCAGAAGAGTTTTGAAATCTCCCCCATTATTGTATTGCTGTCTATCTCTTTTCTTAAGTCTAATAAAATATGTTTTATAATTCTGGGAAATTCTGGTGTTAGTGACATATATATTTAATATTATATCTTATTGTTGAATTGATACTTTTATCATTATAAAATGACTACCTTTTTTCACTTTTGTTAACTTAATGTCTGTTTAATCTGGTATGAGACTTGCTACTACTGCTTGTTTTGGTTTTTATTTGCATGGAATATTTATTCTCCTTTTTACATTGAGACTATGGGAGTTTTTGTTTGTAGAGTCTGTCTTTTGAAAACAGCATTTTTTGTTTTTGGTTTTTTTTAATAATAGAAATTAATGTGTTTATCATGGGTATTGAGTTCATAACCTTTAAGCCTTAGTTAATGAAATGTAAGGTACTGTTCCATTCATTATGTTGTTTTCTACTGGTTGCTTTGTTTTCTGCATTGTGTTGGTATTCTCTGGTTCTATGAATTTCTACATTTTCAGTGTTTGTCTACTGGTGCATTTTGAACTGTTGTTTCAATGTTTATAATTTCTTTGAATACTTTTGAAGAGTACTGGTCTACTGGTGACAAATTACAAAATCTCTCAGCATTTACTTGTCTGAGAAAGTCTTTAATTCTCTTTCATTTATAAAACTTCATTTTGTGAAATACAAAATCTTTTGCTGACAGTAACTCTGTTTGAAGAGATTGATAATAGGGTCCAAAGCATTGGACCCTATTATCAATCTCTTACAAAGTCTGCTATTAGTCTTATCAGCTTGCCTGGTTATTTGATGTTTTTGTCTCAATTCTATTAGAATTCTTTTCTTCATATTGACTTTGAATAATCGAATAACTACTGCTTTAGTCCTTGAAGAAGACCTCTTTGCAAGGAATCTTCCTGGGACTCTTTGGGTTTTCTGTACCTGGATTTTTAAATCTTGAAAAAGTCAAGTAGGGTTTTCTAAATTTTTTCCTGAAATAGGTTTTCTATATCCAAGCTTTCTCTTTTTCCTCAGAAACACCCATGAGCCTCAGGTTTGGACATTTTACATTATCCCATATTTCTTGAATACTGTGCCTCATTCTCTTAATTCTTTTTTCTGTTTTTTGATCTGATTGGATTACCTTGAAAGTCTTTTCTATAAGCTCTGAAAATATTTTCCTATATCTGTTGGCTATTTATATCCTTAGCAAAAATATCTATCAAAGTTTATCAATCAAAGTTTCTACAATCCAATTTTAATCAAGCTATGAAGGTTTTCCTGTTATTGATGTTATTGAGTTGTTACTGATTGTGCAATATATAATATACTTTTTTTTTTTTTAGTTGGAGTATAGCTCTGTCACCCAGGCTGGAGTGCAGTGTCATGCTCATGACCACCCCAGTGTCAACATCATTGGCTCCAGTGATCCTTCCATCTCAGCCTTGCAAGTAGGTGGAAATACAGGCGCCTATTACTACACCCAGCTTTTTTTTTTTTTTTTTTTTGTAGAGACGAGGTCTTGCCAAGTTGCCCAGGTTGGTCGAGAATCCCTGGGCTCAGGCAATCTACCTGCCTCAAGTTCCCAATGTGTTGGAATTACAGGCTGAGCCACCAAACCCAGCTGCAATATATATTTTGAAAAGATTCACCCTTTATAAGGTATATATTTTGCAAATGTTTTGTCCCACTCTGCACACATTGATATTTCACTCCCTTCTCCCTTCCTCCGTTTTTTATTTTTGGCTTTTTTGCTATGAAGATGCTTTTTAGTTTGGATTTATTTCTGTTTTTAGGGTTATTTGCCCAGGATTTTGATGACGTATTCATGAAATCATGCCAAACCAATTTAAGAAATATTCCCCAAGATTTTCTTTTAAGAATTGTTGATTTTCAGTTCTTAGAATCTTAGAATTATTCCTTTCATGATAAGTTTCATGTACAGAGTAAGAAAAGGATTCAATTTTATTATTATGCATATGGAAAAGCAGTTTTCTGACATGGTTTGTTAAAAAGACTGTCTTTTCCTCACTGAGTATTCTTAACATCCTTATTGATGATCAGTTGACCATATATGCATGGATTAATTTTTATCTCGTCGATATATATGAATGTATGTGATATCATACTGTTTTATTTCCTGTAGATTTCTAAATTATGTTTAAATCAGGATATGTGATGTCTCCACTTTTGTTCTTTTTTTTTCAAGATTGTCTTGACATTCCTGTTCATTTGTTCTCTATGTAGAATTATTTTATTTATTTATGTAAAAAAAATGCTTTCTGGCTTTGGCTAGCTATTACATTAAATATGAAGATTACTCTTGCTATTATGGACATTTTAATAATATTAAGTCTTCCAAATCCATGAATAGGATGTCTTTCTATTTGCATCATGCTCATTTTATTCAATATTTTGTGGTCTTTATTGTATACGTTTAGTTAAATTTACTTCTAAGTATTTTACACTTTTTTAGTGCTAATAATAAGATTGTTTGCTAATTTCATTTTCATATTGTTCATTGTATATAAAAACACATCTGATTTTTGTATGCTATTAAGTATCTTGCAATTTTTCTGAATTCATTTTTTTTTACTCTAAAATTTTGAGGTGGATTCTATTACCATAAACACACACCCACACACACACACACACACACACACACACACCGTCACCTGTAATGCACACCCCTGGGGAAGCTATGCACTGATGCCAGTGTCTAGTCCACCCATCAAGGCAATTTGGAGGTCTTTTTCTGGAATGGTCATCAGAGCTGATTTCATTATTTATTGAGATCTGACAAATAAGTTTGCTAACTTTCCACTGTGCACTTACATTGTCAGCACTGTAGAAATGACAGTATTGCAACACTTTTCTTACTCTGCTGATCTGGACCCCAATTACTTTTTTTTATATTCAAAGATAAAGAAAATATTGAAAGGAAGACATTTGAAGACATTCAAGACTTCAAGAGTACTACGAAAACAGCTCTGATAGCCATTCCTGAAAAAGAGTTCCAAAATTGCTTTGAACGGTAGACGAGACACTGGCATCAGTGCATGGCTGCAAATGGGGATTACTTAAAAATGACTGTAGGTATGTAACAATTTTTCTAAGATGAGTTTGCAAACTTAATTGTCAAACCAGACGTGTGTGTGTGTGTGTGTGTGTGTGTGTTTTCACACACATACACACATATATATATAATATCCTCTCATGTCATTACCAACAGAAACACTCCTCTTTTTTTCTAATATGCATGTATTTTATATTTTCTCTTGTCAAATTTCTCTGGGAAGGACTTTCAGCACTATGATACATATAAATTGGAGTGACAACATGATTGTCTAGTTCTTAATCATTTAAAAAGATTCTTTTTTAAGATGTGGGGAACAATTTAGGGTTAGATATACAAAAGTTTATTATGCAGTTACCCTTGTTGATTAGATGTGCTCCTCCTTCCCCTGGCAGTTTCGCACTACTGCCAGTCCTGCCCTCGCTCCCTCCACTGGCAGTTTCCCAATACTGCCAATCCCCTTCTTATAGTATTCCGATAACTTTTCAAGGTCTGCTTATGAGTCAGAACATGTGGTACTTAGTTTTTTGTTTCTGTGATAGATCACGCAGTATTATAGACTACAAGTCCTTCAAGTTGCTGCAATGTTCATAATGTTGTCCTTCTTTATGGCTGCATAATATCCCATGGTATATATGTACTACATTTTTTAATCCAGTTCTCTTTCATGGGGCCGCATGGTTGGTTCCATGTTTTTGCTATTGTGAATAATGTTGCAAAAACCTTGTGTATGCAGGTATCTTTTTCATAGAGTGATTTGAGGTCCTCTGGCTATCTTCCCAGTAAGGGGATTGCAGGATCATATGGAAAGTCAATTTTTAGATCTTTTAAGAATCGTCTGTTTTCCACAGAGGCTGTGGTAATTTACAACCCCACCAACACTCCCTTTTCCCTACATCCTCTCTAGCATCTGTTGTTTTTTGAGTTACTGGTGATGACCATCCTGACTTGAGTTAGGTGGTATTTCAGTGTGATTTTAATTTGTATTTCTTTGAAGAATAGTGAGGCTGAGCATTTTTTCATGTATCTGTTGGCTGCTCATATGTCTTCTTTTGAGAAGTGTCTATTCATATACTTTACCCACTTTATAATGGGGTTGGTTTCTTTTTGTTTGTTTTCTATACCTTGGAGTTCCTTGTAGATCTTAGATGTTAGCTTTTCATCACTGATTTTTTAGGGGGGGGATTTTTGTCATCACAGTTCGTGAATTTTAATAAAAATATGTGTGAATTGTGTCAAATGTTTCTTCTGCATTTATTTGGATCATTATGTCATTTTTACCCTTTATTCTATTAATGTAGTCAGTCATAAGTTTGAATTACATAGTTGAAGTATTCTTGTATATGAGAGATAAATGTCAATTGATCATGGTGTTTGATGCTGTTAATGTGATACTGGATTTAGTTTGCTGGCATTTTGTTGAGGAGTTTTGCATACTTGTCTGTAATTTTGTTATGTCATCTTTATCTGGGCTTGATCTGGGTAACGGGAGTCCCATAAAATGCATTGAGATGTATTCACATTTCTTCAATTTGCGAAAGTTTTAAACATTGACATTTATTCTTTAGTAAATTTGTTTGTTGAAATTCACTAGTGAAGTCATTTGGTCCTTTGCTTTTGTTTGTTGAGAAAATTCTTAGCTTTTTATGCTGAGCGGTTTTTGAGTACTGATTCAATCTCCCTCTAGTATAGATCTGTTAAGACTTTTTATTTTTTCATGATTTAGTCTTTCTAGGTTGTATGTTTCTTAAATTTTAGCCATTTCTCCTAGGTTGTTGAGGTTGTTGTTGGTATAACTATTTATATCTCTTTCTCATAATTTTAAAAAATTTCTTTAACATTTATGGTAATGTCTTTTCTTTAATTTTTTATTCTATATTTTTGTGTCTTCACTCTATTTTTTTGTTTTTCTGAGGCTGTGTTGTTTGTGATCATCTGTTCAATAAACCAAACCTTTGTTTTTGTTGATTTTTACATTCCTCTATTCTTTAGCTTATTTCTGCTCCAATCTTTGCAAAATGGCCTTTTTGGATTTTTTCAAGGGAATTTGTCTATGAATTGTTGCCAAATAAATGTGTTTGTGGATGGATTTATGGTCCATGTCTCTTATTCTGCATGTTGCTGACTTGTCTTTCAATCAACTTAATACTGAATATTGCATAACCTTGCATTCTTGAGATAACTCTCACCTGGTCACAGTCTGATATCTGTTTTTATATAACCTAAGAAGTTAGTAGAAAGAAATACTTAAACAAAAACAAAAGTATGTTTAGTCAAGTATGTTTAGTCGCTCTTATAATCTCTGTTTTACTGTTAATGCCAGTCAGTTGAGGCTAACCTACAAAAGGGAGGAAACATAGCAAGGTTTGTCCAACCCCTCTTTTGTCATGGCCTGGAAATAGTGTTTCAAGTTTCTCTGAGATCCCCTTAGCCAAAGGGCTAGTCTATTGTGTTGGTCGGCAGACTTATGATTTTAATTCTGGTTTACTGTACGTTATCATCTCTGACATTCTGATTTCACACAGAGACTTGAGGGCTCATCACATCATAAAGGTAGCTACTTCCACATTCTAGTCCCTAGGATTCAGAATATTTTGCTGAAAGTCTGGCACAAAACACATCAGTCCTCACACATATCAATTCTTCCCCCACAATTAAGTAAAAAAAAACCAAATCATGTGAGCAGAGGTAGTTTAACAAGAACCAGTGTTTTTTTATACATGACATTTGGGAAAGATAAGGGGCCATTGAGTCAAATCATTAAAGGGAAAATGAACACCTGCAAATAGCAGTGACCATTCTCCCAAACTCAGGACTAGGCAGATCTGACCCAGAACTTGTGTCATCTAAATTAAAAAAGGGAGGCTCAGCTTATGGTACTTGCCAGTCTCCTGTACTCTGCATAGTGAATGTAAAGTTTCTTGTAAATAAACTGGTCCACCCCATGGTCTCTCATACATACACACACACATACACACACACACTCATATACATGTGCACACAGAGCATTTGATATTTTGGGCCTCTCTCTTATGTAATCAGAGCAGGTTAAGTTTACCTTAAAGGGACTGAGTGCCTTTCCCATGGACCAATGTCTTTTCTAGGTAGCCCTATGTGAAAAGGGTTTCTCGTTGTTTAATGAGATCCATAAAAGGAGTCATCCATGGAATGGTGGCTGCTGAAGCTCTTAGCAGGTGCCAGGGTGTCCCAGTGACTTCTTTTCATTCTTGAGCACAGGCACAGTTGTTTGCTCAGGAGTTTCCGAATACAAGTATATTATCAACAGTGCTGGTTACACTAAAATCACAAAGAACAACCTGGCTGGGTGATTCACTGGTGTTTTTACTCAAAAGGAGAGTAGAAGCTGGGCTCGGTGGCTCAGCCTGTAATCCCGTGCCTTGGGAGGCTGAGGTGAGTGGATTGCCTGAGCCCGCGGGTTCGAGACCTGCCTGGGTAACTTGTCGAGACCTCATCTCTACAATAAATAAATAAAAAAATTAGCTGGGCGTGGTAGCTCGTGCCTGTAGTTCCAGCTACTTAGAAGGCTGAGGCGGAAGGATCGCCGGAGCCTAGCAGGTCGAGGCTGCGGTGGTCCCGGGAGCGGCCACTGCACTCCAGTCTGGGCGACAGAGTGAAACTCCAGCTCAAAAAAAAGGAGACTAGAGGGCTTCCTACAAATCCACAGTGTTGTTATTTATTGCACTACCTATGTTTATCAATGGGGTCTCAGGTTCTCTGTGTGAATGACAGACCATTCCTGGAGACAGGGGGAGACTGTAACCTGATAGCCTTGGTATCTACAACACTGGAGTCAAAGGTTAGCTTGGATACTGTTTGAGATGTGCTGCTCACCAGAGTGGAGGTCAATAAAGGAACTGTGATCAGAAGTCTTGTAAAAACTGGGAGACAGAGATCCTGCTGTGGTGCATGAGGTGTTCTTTATTTGGGCTTATATGTTATTTTCCAACATAAAGGATGGTGAAAAGTTGGAATAGGACTGGAGAAGATAAGGTAGTTGGGTGGATGACTACTCATTGTGGTGACTTCTCTCGGTGCCACTGCAGTACATGTAATTTTGAATTGGGGAAAACAAGAATTCACTCTCTCAGAATCTGGGGGTGGGTCTGAAAGACATAGCCTTAGAAAGAAGAGTGTTGTCAATGTAAATGACCCCAAGGTCTGAAGTGGGCTGTGAGGTCAAGTGAGCAGATGTATTAGCTGATAATCAGAAATGACTCCTGTAAAATTGATAGGCTTCTAAGGGGTAACAGGGGTCATGGTAGCATGGACTGAATGAGGGAAGAGGAAGAAAAAAGAAGGATGGGAATCTACACACATGGATGGCTGGAACTTCTGCTGAAATGAGACTTAAAGGATTAGGGTTTGGGGATAGGAGACAGGCAGGGGAGGAGAGCTGGCAGCCAAGTCGGCCTATTCAATGGTGATAAGAACAATTGGGACCGCAAAGTGTAATTGACCAGAGGCAGGGAGGCTGTGGTCTTCTCAGCAGGTGAGGAGAAAGGAGGGACGGCCTGGATGGTGGTACAATTTGCCATGTTTTGTGTTTCATTCTGTCTTATGCTGCAAGATTTTGCTATTTCTTTTAGACCCAATGTATTTCCACAAAGAACCCAAATCATTCTAAATAGTCATGAGGGGACTTTCAGTATGTGTGAGCAGTACACTTTTATTCCACAAGAGCTGCAGTGGACACGGTGGCAGCAGTGGCAGTGGAATAGGCCCTCGCTTTGGCAAGGCCTATAACTGGCAGCTCTTGTTGAAGAACTACTTGGTGGAATATTGGGTGGGTCCTTGCCCTGCATCACCTTCATACAGCATCAGCAACATTAGCAAGCCTGGAAAGCTGCACACTCCAGCATTTCCTTGGTGGGCTTGTCCAGCAACAAGGAAAAGCTTGGGGCTAGGGCTGGGAGCATGGCTGGATCTGTCCCAAAAGGTGGGATATATTAAGCACGGTTGTGTGTGCTGGGATTGGTATGTCCTTTGCACAGGGAGCTCACCTTGGTCTTTCACTCAAGGTCTTTCACTCAGGTTTCTTGAGTTTGAGCAAGGGAAGTTTCCCTCCAGAAGTGCAGGTCAGCCCACTAAAGAAGTGAGTTCTCCCCTGGTCTCTAGGGGCCTAGATGTCAATGACACTTCCTGCCTGCTAGGATGGACCTTTTTCTTGACCTCCTGCTCTTTGGTCTCATCCCGATGCTCTTCTTCCATCACCTTTTCAGGTCTCCTTGGGCTCTCCCCTTGCGCTCTTTGGGGAGCATGGATGGTATCAGTTCCATAGGACTGACCATCTGCTCAGCTGGGAAAGGCAGGAGGGTATACTTGCGGTTAAAAGGAGCAATCCTTGCAGAGGTCAAGGGTCCATTCTTCAGCGACTTCCCCGCCAACAGCGCCGGTTTCTTCTCCAGGACTTGACTCCAGGATACAAGCGCGGGGACCCCAGAGAGGAACCCGTGGTCTGCGGGAGAGGACGCCGCTCCTTCTGGCGATTTAGAGTCTGGGGGATGGAGGTACACGACCCAGACGCAGGTTCAGTAGCCTGCGGACAGGAACAGGGAGAGAGGAAGGCTCAAACCCCGCGGGGTGGCCCTTGCCAGGCATAAGAGCCTGGCGGAAGGCGGGGCCCATCGGGATCCGGCATCGCCGGCGTCGCTGGCAGGGCCAGAAAACCAATTTCGCGAGTAAGGAAGTGAGTAAATTGCCAGTTGCCAGCGGGTTGTGCGGTCCGAGATTGCCAGGAAAGAGCAAACCACGGAAACGAGTCTCCCAGCGACTAACTCCTCTCTCAGCCAAGCACACACTGGCCAGCCCCGCGCCTGTGACGTCTCAGTGGGGCTCGTGACAGAGAGGGGGAGTGTCAGGAGGGCGCGTGGACCCACGGAGCACGAGGAGAGGCGACAACGGCCTGGCGCGATGCCCCGCCAACCGCTGCGCAGGTAGATGTTTTAGGGCGGGAGGGAATTCCTGCTGCTGCTTGCAGGTGATTGGCACCAGATGAGCTACTCTGTGGGAATCGGTGGGGATTGCTGGGCTGGGACACTCAGTGGCTGAGTGCTGATGGCTCTGTCTTCTGGGTCACAGGGGCAAAACTTGCTCAAGCTCAGCCCAGGAGCAACCCAGGTCCTGCCAGCATCTCCTGGCCCTCTCCCATCTCCATGGTGCCCTGGTTGGGTGTCACGAGCCCAGCTGCGAAGGTTTCCAAGGAAGTGCCGCGGTTGTGAGACCTGACTGAAGGCTCCACCCTATGACATCCCTTCCCAGTAGGCAACTTTTCACAGATTGGATAACATTATTTAAGTTTTAGACGTTCCTCAGGTGATCTGTGTAGTACTGACCCAGCCAGCCTTTGAAACCTGGTTGTGTGAGTTCAGAACGGTGCACTGGCCTATGTGCCTCTTTATTATTTACACATCATATGTTATTTTATCTGTCATCTATTTCTATCTATCTATCTGTCTGTCTATCATCATCGTCATCATCATCATCATCTATTTGTTTATTTTCTGTATTATTTGGCGTAGTTAGCACTGTGGCGTTATCTGTAATGAACACATGCATGCCTAGAAGGAGGTCTTTACTTCAAATTCTGTGATTTTCATGGCCACTGGACTCCAATGTACTCAGGATAGGTCAAGGACCACCGATTGTCAGTATAGTATCATCCCATATTTTTCTACTCATTAAACCTTGCTGCCCAGGTTTTTCGTTTGGTTTGGTTTGCAGGATCCAAATATGTAAGATCATATTCTAGTCAATTTTGCTGTATCCTGAAAGAAATTCACCAGTGGATTATAATGCATGGATAAGAAGTCAATTTCTTTGTCCTTTCTGGAATATGTCTAGAAAGCAAATACATCATTTATTTTCAAGCTAATAGTGGAGCAATGTATTAGATTAAAATTCGATCAACACACATTGGTCATTGTGAGCATGCCAGCAAGGTCCTAAAATAAAACTCTAGATATTCAAAAGATAGAAAAAATACTCTTGGGTGTCAGGACAATGGAAACATGTATTATTGTCCTAGGAACTGGAATCTTCAGCATGACACACAAAGTGTGGAAATTCCTATACATGAATTTATCTAGTTTAAATATTGTTTCTTTGACTTATTTCATTGGCTTCTCTTCTCTTTTGGACTAATGTTTAACAAATAAATGACATGCAAAACCAAGAGTCAGAAAAAATGAGACAGAGAATAGCAAAAATATTTTTGTATGTTTTTTCACTTTTTGAATATTTATTTAATAATAACATTTACATTATTAACATACTACACATTTGTTTTTAGACTTCTAATCATAATACTTCTTTAATAATATTTCAGAGTATTTGGACTTCCATCCCCAACAAGGCAGAAGTTTTTTTAAGACCCAAAAAATTTGGCTCAGACCCAAATTCTATTTGAAAAAAGGAGTAATATTATAAGCTTTTCTAAAAGGAGCAGAAATGGTTTAAAATCATGGCGCTTCACAGTAGTTCACTGATATCATTTGAGGAGAGTTCAATAATGAATAATCTTACGATTTTTTTTGTTTGGAAAAAAAACAAGCTGGAACAAATATTGGACCCAATTTGCTACAGGAACTGAAGACACATGATTATATTACAGACTTTTTGAAAACAATAAATTACAGTCTTATTATTTCTTAAGCAATCAATTACTAAAGACTTAGGGTATAGTAATTTCTAAAGGGAAATTATACCTATCCCATAGGTTGATTTGAAAATTAAATTGAGTAATTACCAGGAGAGTTTAAGTGCTATAGAGATGTTTTGGGTTATTATTATCCTGTTGGTATATATTTTTTATGATATTCTTCATGTTAGTGCCTTTGTTTTACTGTTTTAGAAACCAGACTATATGTCAATAGCTCAATGGAATTGAATGGCCTTTTTTGTGAAGCTAGGGAATTAAGCCATAGATAATCCTGAACACCTATCAATCTACAATAACACTCTACAATAGCACTACAGAGCAGCTAATTCACTCATGCATTTTTTCTTTGGATTTTGTTGAGAACCTACTTTCAGGCAGGTTCTCTACTTCAGATTTTGGCATACATTTTCGAGAATTTTAGATTTTTGTCTTTGCGGGCCATATATAGTTTCTAGCTCCTTCCCTTCTTCCTCATCCTCTTGTTCCTCCCCCTTCTCTTGCATTTCATTTTCTACTTAAAGACTCTTTCAACATGTAAGAATCGTTCTTACTTCATAGGGTGTACAAAGTGATCTGTAGGCCTGTTTTTTTCAATCCCTGATCCAACAGCTTGGAGTAAATAAATTTTTGGAAGATTTTATTAGTCTTTCTAATCTTGCCCTTACTTTCCTGCAGTCTCAATCCAGCATGGCCTCTAGGGAAGTTCTCCTAAATCATAAGTTAGTTCATATTATTCAAGACTCTATAAGGGATTACTCAAATCAAAAGCCAAAAACCTGACAATGTCTCCAAAAACCTACAATCTGAGTGCCCTATTTCCATTCCGATTTCATTCTCTTCTATTCTCCACACTAACCCCTCTCTTTCTACACACACTGATATCTTTTCTGCTCCCTGAGTACTGTATGGATGTTCCTGAGTACTGTATGGATGTTCTTGCCTCATGGCCTTCCCTTCTGGCTATTCACTCTGCCTGGAGCACTCATCCCCCCCATATGCACAGTGCTGTTTTCTTGAACCCTGTTATTGTTCTTCTTAACTGTCATCATCACTATAATTACAAAGTTTAACCTCCACCAACCTACAAATACTCTTCATCCCCCTTCCCTGCATTCCATCTCTCTGTAGTACCTACCCTAGACACTATTTATTTTGGCCAGATACATAATTTTAGTTTATATATTTATATTTGTGCTTATATATTTGTGAAATGTATAAACTTGTGCTTATATATTTGCTACATTTTTGTTCTCAGTCCCCCAATCAAAGATAAACTTTTGTTGTTGTTCACTGCCATATTCCCTAAACACACCCATGAATCATATGGAAGAACAGTACCTGGCATTTGTTAAGGGATCAATACATTTTCTTGAATAAAAAAGGAAAAAGAAAAAAGATTAGATTCTGAAAGCCAGTCCCAAAATTTGCTGTTGGTATACCTAGCCAAGTTATCTAACTCCAGTAAACGTCAGTTTCCTCCCTTGTGAAATAGATTTATAATAGATCTCCTTTCAAAAACTTGTTAAAAAATGAAATTTAAGATGATGTTCAAAAAGTAGCTGATATTATATTCAGCATTAACTAAGCAGGAATCCCATGTTGAGATGTGTAGGCAGAAATAGTAAAGTTGATAACATTCAGAGTAAGAGTGAGGTTAGTCCTTAAAGAGACTACAAAAAACCTTGAACACCCAAGGACATAGGACTTGTGAACCACAGAGACATAGGTTTAGAAGGTAGTTGTTTTTATTATATTTATTTGCCTGAGTAATCTCAAGATAATGGTGTTATCAGGACAATTGCATTATATCAGAGGTGAGCAGCACCTGCTGTGTTATGCTCATAAAATACTCCAGGTGTTGGAGATTTCAGAATTCTCAGGATACCCAAAAGGGCAGAAACAACAATACCCAATAGATGGAGAAGAAATTGAAATTAATATTGCTGGGTACAGTGGCTTGAACCTGTAATCCAAGAACATTGGTATTGAAATTAATTGTGCCAGTCACAGTGGCTTGCCTCTATAATCCCATTACTTTGGTAGGCCAAGATAGGTGCACTGCAGGAGAAAAGGAGTTCAATCCAGTCTAGGTAACAAAGCGAGGCATCATTTCTACAAAAATAGAAAAATTAGTTGGCTTGTTCTTAGGTACCTATAACTCCAACTACTCAGGAGGCTGAGGCCTGAAGATCGCTGAGTCCAGGAATTTGATGCTGTGGTAGACATGATCATGCCACTGTACTCCAGTCTTTACAACAGAGTGAAACTATTTCTCAAAAAAAGAAGAGAGGGAAGGAAGTAAGGAAGGAAAGAAGGAAGGAAGGAAGGAAAGGATGGAAGGAAGGAAAGAAGGATGGAAGGAGGAAGAAAGGAAAACATACTTCAGAAAAATGATAGCTATCATGGATAATGAAAAATGTAAGAAATGGTAATGAGGTTAGTTTCTCAAGAAGATGACCAATCATAATAGTGTCTGCACATAACTACAGATCATGAAAATACATAAAAACAATAGTTGAATAACTAATTGACATGAAGGGAGAATTAGATACCCACAATTACCGAGGGCGAGTTTATAACTCCTCTCCTTTAATTGACAGTAAAAGTTAGACAACAATGTAGTAATTACATAGAAGGCTTGCAAAAACACTATCAATGAAGTTGATATAATTTAGATAATATCCTGTTCAACAATAGTTTACACACTTTTTAAAAAATTTTAAACAAGTGGGATACAATTAAGGGAGGGCTATGTATACAAGTGTTCATTATTTAGGTACCCTTGTTGATGAAGTGTGCTCCTCCCTTCCCTGGCATTTTTCCTAAATTACCAATCCCACCCCATCTCCTTGGCAGTTTCCCAGTATTGCCAATTCCTTTCTTATAGTATTATGATCGTTGTTCAAGGTCCATTTATGAGTGAGAACCTATGGTACTCTGTTATTTGTTTCTGTGATACATCACTGAGTATGATAGACTCTAAATCCAACCAAGTTGCTGCAAAGTGCATATGTTTGTCATTCTTTATGGCTGCATTGTATTCCATTGTGTATATGTACCACATTTTTCTATCCAGTCCAGCTTCGATGGGCAGCATGACTCTTTCCTTATTTTTGCTATTGTGAATAGACCTGCAACAAACATACATGTGCAGGTATCTTTTTGGTAGAATGACTTGAGTTCTACTGGGTATGTTCCCAAAAGGGGAATTGCTGGGTCATATGGAAGGTCTATTTCTAGTTCTTTCAGAAATCACCACATTATCTTCCAAAGAGGTTGCACTAGTTTGCATTCCCAACAGCAGAGTGTACCCACTTTTAAGAATACGTGAAACATGTCAGGAAAGATCATGCTTTAGGCCATAAAAGAAATGTAATTTTAATGTACTCAAATAAAACCAAGTGTATTCTCTCTGACTACTATAAATTTAAAGCAATGACCAACAATAAAAAGTATATTAAAAATTTTGAAGTATTTAAAATTAAACATATTTCTCAGTAAACCACCTGTCAAAAAGAGATCACAAGAAAATTCAAGAATTATTTGGAATTGAACAAATAGAAACATAATACAAACTCCATGGGACAAAGTTCAATATTTTAGACTCAAAAGTGTATGTAAAACAAACTCTAAGTTTCCAGCTTAATAAACTGGGAAAAAAGAGTGTGTTAAATTAAAAAAGAGAGACAGGAAATGTAAAGAAAATAAGAGTCCAGATTTAACCCAACTTTAGTTCTCTAAAGAGATTTCAGTCCCTTCAACATACGGTGTTGGAAACATTGGACATCTTATGAAAAAAGTATCTTAACCCCTATTTTTAGTCATGTACACTCCCCAAAAATGCATTACACACCCAACTTTACATCCTAATGTTGCACCATTTTTTTATAAAAATACATTGGAAACCTAGGTAAGGGAAAGTTTGGTAAGTTTAAGGAAATGAAAAAATTTGAAAATTGATACATTTGATTTCATCAGAACTAAAAAAAATTTGGCTTCCAAAAAGACACTTTAAGAAAACACTGAAAAAAACAACTGGAATTTATTATATGTAAACACACTCTCAATAATTTAAAAAGTGTAATAAAAAGTAGGCAAAGATTTATATAGACATTTTACTAAAGAAGAGATATGGGTCAAGATAAGCATAGAAAATAAAAATGTTTGGCATAATTAGTAATTAAGAGAGTCATTCTCATGATGGGTGACTTATGTTTAAAAACAAAAGAAACAATTGAGATTATCCATGAAAAATAAAGATATAATAACTTATTTTAAAGAAGTAAGGTAAAATAGACAGGGAAATCGAAATCTACACATACAGAACATAGAAGTTAAATTTCTAATAAAATAAATAAATAAATAAATATCTCATTGAATCCAAAAATATGTCAAAAAGAATTATATTAATTCTGAATGCAATGGTCATTTAACATTAAAACAAAGATAATAATAACAACAGACTTATCAAAAAGCATGCAAGCCAAAAAAAACCACAAAAATGACATTTCTACAGTACTGAAACAAATAACGAATTATGATAGGGAGAAATTAATGAAGAATGACATAGCCCTAGATACAAAATTATCACTTGCTCAAGTGTACTACTGACTCCAGATTTAAAGCACTAAGCAAATTAAGAATAGAAGAAATTCCCTTGAAGTGAGAGTAAGTCTAAAAATTAAATATGGAAATCAAAATTAACAATGAATATGTAGGCCGGGCTCGGTGGCTCAGATTGTAATTCCGTGCGTTGGGAGGCCAAGGTGAGTGAATTGCCTGAGCCCGCAGGTTCGAGACCCGCCTGGGCAGCTTACCAAGACCTCATCCCTACAATGAATCAAAAAAATTAGCCGGGCATGGTAGCATGCACCTATAGTTCCAGATACTTGGAAGGCTGAGGCAGAAGGATCGCCGGAGCCCAGCAGGTCAAGGCTGCAGTGGCCGGGAGTGGCCACTGCACTCCAGTCTGGGTGACTGAGTGAGACGCCAACTCAAAACAAAACAAAACAAACAAAAAACCACAATGTACTTGCAGCAAAAACTGCTTAAAATTCAAGTGCACTAAAGGTTTCCATGGTCACTTCTCCTCTTCAACATTAATTTGAATCTCCTAGTCAGTTCAACAGAACAAACAGATAAATAACTACCAGATTTGGAAAAACAATGAATATTCGTAGATAATATATGAATGTTTACATGGAAATTCTACAAATATATTGAAAAAATGGAATTACATACAAAAAGTACCATGCATATTTTAAAAATTACATAATCAGTTGTGTTCCTGTGTGCCAGATACAAATTAAAAGTTCTGACAATGACATCATTCTGTTCAGCAAAATATTATATATGAATATTTTATATATAACTCAAGTATGGCTCTAAGAATATTTGTCCAAGTACACACAAATGCCTTCAGTCGTGAGAATTCACTGGAGCACAAGAGTAGACAATACAATTTCAATGTTCAAACACAATGGAGAATGAGGTTACTACCCGTGCTGCACTTGCTATTGCAGTAGCTCTGTTGACATTCTTCCTAGTATAGTGACTCTGCTGTATTGCATTTCAGCCTCTCTGCATCAATTTCATATTACTCTTTCCTTCTTTCTTCATACCATGTAATTTTTCTGATGAAGAGTGAGATTGACTTAATTAATATCTGTTCAAGGGAATGTGCCTGTTGTTCAGAATTCTCTAAGAGATAATAATAATGATCACTAACATTTAATAAATTCTTACAAGGATCTAGCTGACTTTAGATCATATTATTTAAACCTAGTAACCACTATATAAAATAAGTATAGCTAGTATCTTGTATTGCTTTTAATTGGAGAAATTGATGGTTATAGCCATTAAATGAAGATGCCAAAGTCACAATTTAGTGAGTGGTGATTATGGGTATACCTAATGTCCATTCTTTTAGTCACTTAGCACATGTTCCAAATCACTGCCTTTCAGCAGTCTGGTCTCTACAAAGTTACATTTCCATAGAGTATAAGTTCCTCTTCTAATAATTTGTGGTCAGGGAAACAAAGCTATATATTACTAATCATCGCAATGTTCTCACAAGAACTTTCAGTTGCCAATTTCTTTTGAAGG
>CAUYQG010194173.1:0-31986 GCA_963574415.1 Tarsius wallacei
GATTAATGGTGGTGGGTATCTATCTGGGGATGGGGAGACACCTCTTATCAACAAGGGTACCTGAACGAAATATTTTTGTATGCCTAACCCCTAACTGTACCCCACAATAACATAATAAAATAAAATAAAATAAAAAAAGAAACCCAAAAAACAAAAAAATGGGCTATGAGGGAAGGCAAATGATATATTGAAGAAGTCTCAAGAAGTGTGTACTTTTGAATCCTGAACAGACATTAATTTCAGAGGCAGCATGGTAGACTAGATCAACTTCTCCATGGCCAGCGCCCTCTTCTGGTTACAAGATGGCTGCTAGCATTTCCCAGGGCTGTCTCTCTTCGGAATAGACTAAGAAGCTTTGTCCCACCATTCCCAGACTAAATCTTAATACACCTCACAAATCTGAATGCAGTTCTAGACCCACTTGGAACTAATCATTGTGGCCAGGGTAATGTACTGCATTTATTGGCTCAAGTCTAAATCACATGGCCCATGAGTTCAAGGATGTAATCAGCTTCACTGGAAGTACGTAAGCTGAGACAGGGGAAGGTGGAATTACTGCGTAGGTAATTTTGCCATGGTAAAGAAAAAGTGGATGCTGGGTAGAAACACAACAAACAATACCTAGATGACCACTACAATGGTTTTGTATGGCCATTAACTATGCTTGTTTCTTTACCTATAAAATGTAAGAATTGTTGTTCTACATACATTACAAAATTAGTCTGAGCAATACATTAAGCAATACGTTGGCAAGGTTCTATACTCGTTATAATCTATGTAGTCTATGCTATATAAATACTGAGGGTGCCAAAAGAATGTATATACATTTTAAGAGATATTATCTATGTATTTCTTTTAGTTCACCATAATCAGAAGTGTCTGGACGCTGATGGTAATCACTTTGAGTACCTCTTGTAATTGCAGAAGTCAAACATAACTTGTATTCATCTTTTGTTATCAGTATATATTGAGTATTACAATTTTAATACAGTTTTTTCCTTTCTTAAAATGTGTATATATATTTTGGCACCCTCTGTAGAAACATACTTATTAGAATTTATATCCTCATTTATGTCAATATATTTTATTCCACTTACACAGATGTCTCTAGTTTTATTTAAAAAACTAAAGCTAGACCTGCTTCTAGTAAAGCATTTCTTTAGAAATATGGCATTTTATGATCCAAGGAATATAGAGAGTAACCATTTTTATATGTGATTTTCTCTATTAGAAATGAATCAGTTCATTAAGACATACTGTCTAAAGTTGATAAATTAAGAAATCGAAATTGAGGTATATTACTTAAAGTTATAAAGGTGCTCACAACCAAAACTGATGTGCTTGTGGAAGTTAAGTGGAGGAAGTGAGGGAAGGAAGGGAGAAGTGAGCTAAAATTCTACCAATAGTATAATAAAAAACCAGTGGATACTATGTGGAGTTGATAAATCAAGAAATAAAGGTGTGCATATTATTATGAGTCCTAGAACAACAATCAGAAGAAATGAAAACATAAATGGTTGAAAAAAAAATGATAACTTTGCTGTGTAGAGCCATGAGTTAGGCAAAGGGGAAAAGATAATTTAACTTTTTATTTTATTTTATCTTATTTTTATTTATTTATTTTTTTGAGTTGGAGTCTCACGCCATCGTCCAGACTGGAGTGCAGTGGCACACTCACAGCCACCCCAGTGTTGACTTGCTGAGCTCAGGCGATCCTTCAGCATCAGCCTTCCAAGTAGCTGGAACTACAGGCATGCACTACCATGCCCAGCTAATTTTTTAAAATTTATTTTATAGATGAGGTCTCGCCAAGTTGCCCAGGCTGGTCTCGAACCCATGGGCTCAGGCAACACTCTCACCTCGGCCTCCCAAAGTGCTGGGACTACAGACTTGAGCCACCGCGCCTGGTCAACTTTTTATTTTATATTTTTCTATACCAACTGAATGTTTTTAAATATGTTTGAATTATACTTATTTAGATATTCTTCTTCAGGTGATCAAGATATCAAAAACAGAAACTATAAAAGATAATTTATTTGATGACAGTAGAGTCAAGCACCTAGCAGGCAAAAATCACTGCAAAAAATTAAATGAACCAGGCACGGTGGCTCACGCCTATAATCCCAGCACTGTGGGAGTCCGAGGTAAGAGGGTTACCTGAGCCCACGGGTATGAGACCAACCTGGGCAACTTGGCGAGACCTCATCTCTACAATAAATTAAAAAAATTAGCCGGGTGTGATGACACACACCTGCAGTTCCAGCTACTTGAAAGGCTGAGGCGGAAGGATCACCAGAGCCCAGCTGGTCAAGACTGTGGTGACTGTGAGCGTGCTACTGCACTCCAGCCTGGATGACAGAGTGTGAGACTCCAATTAAAAAAAAAAATTTAAATGACAAATGATAAAGCAAGGAAATTATTTTTAACGCACATCTGATAGCTTAATGATCTTTGTAATATATATGATGAATTGTTAATCTCTTTACTATAGCAAATGTATTAGTTATGTTACCTTATGCAAGTTTCTTAGCCTCTCTGCACCTCAGCTGCTGCGTTTGTAAAATAGGGACAGTCATAACACTTGCCTCATTGAGTGGAATCAAACATAAAACACCTAGAACAGAGCCTGGCTCATAACGCTCAATGCCTATGAAATGTTAGCTGCTGCTATGACTCCTGTCATGAAAGACCAATAATAAAAGGCAATCATAGTAGACAAATAGGCAAAGGATATAAACAGGCAATGAACAAAAAAAGGAACATAAATGGTCAATAGCTCTACTAAATAAGATCAGCTTCACTAACTATCAAATAAAACAAATTAAATCAATAATGGCATATTATTTTTTACCTGGAAAAGCTTGAAATCTTCAGAACTCAGGAAAGAATAATCACAGTGGAGTTTGGGAAATAGGAACCCTACTACATTATTAGTGAAAGAAGAAAGTGATAAAAATTTGTAAATTTTTACTAGCAATATTTACTGAGTCATTAGAATTTGTGAATCATTTTGTTGTCCAATTTTGTTTCTAGAAATTTATTCTAAGAAGGAATTTAGAACATGTGCAACTCTCCATGAAGATGAGCGCATTGATTTGAGGCAAGAAGCTGTGCACAATGGTTATAAGTTGGTTGAGCAATATCATGGACCCTATGTGGTCATTTAAAAAATGCTATTAAAAAAATACTAGCTGGGCTCGGTGACTCAGCCTGTAATCCCGCGCCTTGGGAGGCTGAGGTGAGTGGATTGCCTGAGCCCGCGGGTTCGAGACCCGCCTGGGCAACTTAGTGAGACCTCATCTCGCCAATAAATCAAAAATTAGCCGGGCGTGGTAACGCACACCTGTAGTTCCAGCTACTTGGAAGGCTGAGGCGGAAGGATCGCTGGAGCCCAGCAGGTCGAGGCTGCAGTGGCCGAGAGCGGCCACTGCAATCCAGTCTGAGCGACAGAGTGAGACTCCAACTCAAAAAAAAGAAAAAAAAAGCTACTAATGGAGGCTGGGCTCAGTGGCTCAGCCTGTAATCCCAGCACTTTGGGAGACCAAGGCGAGAGGATTGCCTGAGCCCACGGGTTTGAGACCCACCCTGGCAACTTGGCGAGACCCTGTCTCTACAATAAATAAAAAATTAGCCAGGCGTGGTAGTGCGCACCTGTAGTTCCAGCTACTTGGAAGGCTGAGGTAGAAAGATCAGCATGCCACTGCCCTCCAGCCTGGGTGACAGAATGATACTCCAACTCAAAAAAAAAAAAAAAACTAATGGAAAAGCTATTTACAGTATATTTTACAGTAAATAAGAAAATTTAATATGTAATACTTATATTTAACAATAATTAAATAAGAAAATTCAATATATAATAAGATATAGCTTGATTTTAAAAATTACAAGCAAATTCATGAATGCATACTTATAAAATTATAATATGTTATATAAAATATATATTATGTTATATGTAAAATTATATATTATTATATATGAACATATAATTAATGTATATAAAAATCAAAGTGTTACATAGAATCATAAGTAATATTTTTTCTTCTTTTGACTTACATATACTTAGTAGAAATAAAGTAAACTATTTATGGTGGACTCCGGACCCAAAAATCCCCATTAACATACTCGATAATTGGCAGCCTTCATTTAAATGTAGATTCTATAGAAGTAGACATCTGATTTTTTTTTTTTTTTTTTCCTTTCATGAAAGAGCAGAAAGAGGTTGTTGGGAGTTTTGAGCTCTTTATTTATCCACAAAACAGAAATATTGCCAGTGTTGTACTGAAACATCTACTTGTAAAATAATTCCACAATGTTCAAATCCCTCTAGATTTCCTTAGAGACAAAATAAGTACCTCATTAAACAACTGGCTCTTGGATGACAATAAATTTATATTAGATGCCTTTTTTCCCTGTTAAGCAAATGCTCACAAGGAAATCCAGTGCAGATCATTAAAAGAGAGGGAGGGATGGAGCACCCGCTTTCTCTGTTTAAATGAGAGTGTTATACTGATTAGAAATTCTTACTACATAATGTCATTTAAAGTGAATGCTTGGCACTTAGAGTGAATGACATTTTGAAAGGCCACATTTCTTATAGCCCATGTATCTAAAGAGAAATTTAGCATGGAAGGTAATGGGATGGCCGTGAGACTAAAACAACCATGGAACTAAGAGGAACCTTGAGATATCATCCAGCCGTTCAACAAAAACATACTGAGGACCAGCATATGCCAGACATTATGCTGAGTGTTGGTGATAGAGACTGGATGGGCACAGTCACTCATCACTGCTCTCAATAACTCCTCACTGAAACAGACAAACAGTAGCTATAAGGGGATTTAATATGTGCAGCAAAACGTTGTCCTAAAGATCATCTCAGAAAATAGCTGTGTAGGGTTTAGTTATAAGAATATGTCCCTAAGGAAATGCCATTATTTCCCTTGGTTCCATCATATCTCAGTAGACTGCAAGCTCCTTAAAGGCAAGTTCTACTTTTCCTCATCCTTCACTACATGTAGCTAATTAAGTGTTGGTTCTTTCAATGTGGATGTGGACATTTTACTCATCCCTTCATTAAAACCCATTCCGTTAAAACCAGAGGATGGATGTTAATTTAATGCTCTTCATATTGCTTCTTCCAACTATTTGAAAAGCTTTATTAATTACCCTCCTTAGCTCTTCTTCTCCCATTTGACTCGTCGTGGTAAACACGGAGGTGATAAAAAGGTGTCCTCTTTTGCGAATAAACTGAAACTGTTATCACAACCAGAAAGTATAAGATTTTCATGAATCTGCTTAACTTAAAAACAAGTTTCTTATATCTTGACACATCTTTCTGAAGGTAATTCACTTTGATATTTGCCTTGGAAACTGATAATCAGCATGAAACTCATTTATTTTGATGCCTGTCTAGATACTGGTGTGATACATAATTTAAAAAAAAAAAAAGTTATGGTCCTTTTTGCTTATGGACTCCTTGTCCTGGAAGTCAATTCCATGCTGACTTCATTTTTCAGACACCAGGTGGCATCCCATGGCAGGATTGGGAAGGCCATCCTGGGATCTTTAAATAGAGGCTGGGAAACAGTGCTCAGCTGACTTCCAGCTTTAAGTCAGGGCTTACTGTCCACACCCCTGCCTGCTGCTGCTGTCTTGTTTGTTTTTTTCTTATTCTTGTTCCCTGGTTTCTGTTTCTCGGCTATGACTCTGGTATCTCTTCCACCCTAGCTCTTAAAGTCCCAGTTCAGATCACTGGGACTTCGCCTTGACTCTATCCTGTGACTCTGTCCCTTATCTATCAGATGAAATCTGACATTCACTTGCAGCTTCTACAGAACTCAGCCCCAATACTTAGAACTTGCTTTGCTCATGTCAAGCCATGCATGACCAATTGGCCTACCAAAAATAAATAAAAGAAATCCATGTTGATGGTTTCTTATCTCAGTTCCATTGTATTTTAATTTATGGGTGTGTAAGTCAGATGTAAGTGAGGTAAGTGACAGAAACCCATAAAAATTAAACCAAATTTAAATTTTGCTTAAGCAAAAGGAATCCATTGGCCTATTTTGCAGAGGTTGAACTGACTCTGGACATGCTAGGTTCAATGATTCAAACATGGCTGTCTATATTTTCTTTTTCTCTCTGAGTGCTAGCCTAATTCTTTCACAGTGCAGAGAGATGGCTTACTCTACAAAGCAGGAGAGGGTGACTAATGGCACCTTCAGGCTTATAAGATTTAAGCTCAAAATAACACTTTATTCTCATAATATTTGCATATCAGTCACAAACACTCTGATTGGCTCTGTTTATATCAGAAGATCACCCCTAGGCCGATCACATAGTACTCCAAGGGAATTAAACATGGTGATTGGCCAGATCTGAGTCATATTCCCATTCCTTTGGCCAGTGACATGGAATTTATTATTAGAAGAAAGTTGGAGGACAAGTGCAATGAGAATCCCAGAGCAATAACTATCATATTTCATAATAGTATATTTGGAATATGGTGGTTTGAAATGAAGCAGATAGGCCTTGTGCTACTACAAACTCAAAGAAATACTTTGTATAAAAAAGGCAAACATTGTTTTCTGATGTAGAGTTGATTTTAAAGGAGAGAAAAGAAAGTTCCCTAGGTGTATGGAACAAGAGAGAAATCACAGCAAGAGTGGGAAGCGACCATTGTCAGTGGCTACATATATATATATTTTTTTACAAGGTGTATCCCAGAGGTTGTAGAGCTAGAATCTCATTTCTATATGGAAATCAGAACCCTGTCTAAAGGTTTACTCGTGGTAATATAACTTGAGCAAAATTCTTCGAATAAGGCCTAACGTTTCAAAGTGCTCTTTTAGCCACAGTGACTCTGTCTGCCAGCCTTAACAAATAGTGAGGGAACTTGTCATCTGTCTGGAATCTGAGAAGTCAAAAATCCCTGGCCTGAGAAGTTATAATATAGGAAATGTAAGCCAATCAATTGACATAAAAATTTTTAGGACTATTGAAATAATTTTCTCAGTCACGTTTCCCTTTCCTATTTCCAAATACATTGAAACTACTCTTAAGTGACACTTTTACAACCCAGGCACATAGAAACTCCACACACAAAAAAACAATCCTTCCTGAAAATGAGCTCACAGTAAAAATGTACAGACCGCAAAGAGAAGCAACTCCACCACGAAGAAAGCCAGGAGATAAGCAAAACAAAAACAAATCAGAAGAAGGAGCACCCTAAGGAACTAAACCAGCAATTACAAAAATCTAAGAAAGATTATCAAATGGGCATGTTGAAAATGACTAAAGAAGTAAATGGAAATGCAGGGAAAAATTAGAAAAGAATAGGACATAGGAATAAGTCAGTGAAAATGAAAAATGCAAATATTGACATTAAAAATTAGATAGATGACATGAATGTCATATTAAACCAACTGGTAAAACAGAAGATAAAGCTGGCAAGTGACCTAGAATGCAGCACAGATAAAAAATATGAAAGGCTGGTTAAGAGATATGGAGGATAGCATTAAAAAAATTCAGAATACATCAATAAAGATGGCAAAAGAGAAACTAAAGAGAATTAAAACGTGACAATCCACGTTCAAACACATTGCCGCTTTTGGTTTTGTTGTGTTGTGTTTCTGATTTTAAAGTGTTTATTTGAGCAATGATTCATGAATTAGGCAGCTCCAGACCAGACGTGGTGGGGGCCCTGCCCGAGGGCCATGGGGAAAATTTGATAAGGTGTGTGAGGAAGCAAGACTAAGAGAATATTTGATTGAATAAAGTGTTGTGAGACAAAGGGGAAAATCTTAAAAGCAACCAGAGAAGGAAGATGGTTTACTCACAATAAAGATTACTGACACCTACTTACAATTTGGATGACAATAGTTTTCTCATTGACAACAATAGCTACCAGAGAACAGAGAAATAATAAGTTCAAAGTATCATGGGAAAATCACTGACAACCTAGATTCTAAATTTCACTAAAATATCACTTAAGAATAAGATGAAATATGTTTTCAGATAGATAGTTTATTGCTCATAGATCATTAATGACAGAACTTCCAAAGAATATAATTAAATAGAAATGCGAAACCGAACTCAGAAAGAAGTGGGAAGCGTTGAACAAATAAATTGGTAGAAACTTTCATGAATCTAATAAGGAATAATTAAAATAATAATAGAATAATGATGATGATTTATGGGGATGAGGGGCAAAATAGGATAGATCCAGTCACTCCATAATCCACTACAACATTTAAAGTGGGGGACACCGAATAATCATGGAGGGAGAGATAATATATAGAGAAAAAGTAGAAACACAACAACAAACCTGTTTATTAAAGTAGTCAAATTTTCACTCGGGTAGCCATCTTCATCAGAATGCTTCTCAAAATGGTGCAAAACACTCTGACAACAACCTTTTCAATTCAGTATAGAAATACTGAAATCAATCTATACCTGCTAAGAATCTGTGGGTGGTCTTGAACAATTTTAGACTGTGCAGAGCATGCCTCTATATCAGGACAGGTAAAATATCTCCCTTGGGCCCCTCCATTTTTCTCTCCAGAATTTTAGTCTCTCTTCATTGTAGTTTTGATGTCTCTAGTCATGGAACATGTCTTGTTCTCTCTGGAGGCAATTCTTCATATTTCCTTTTGTCTTCCTAGTTTCTCTTACTCTTATTCTGATTGCCTCATGTTCTCTTATTGTCAGATTTATGATCCACACTAGGAATCCACCTGTTCGGTTCTCTCCAATTCCTGCGGAGAGGTTAGCTCCATGGGTAGTAAGCAGGGGACATTATCTGCCACACCAGCTGTTGTTGTATATAATAAAGATGCTTTAAAAGTTGTCCTTTGTGTTCGCAAATGACTTTGAGCTAATTTTTCCAGGCAATAAACCAGTTTTGAGAAAGAGAGAGGGAGAAAAAAATTCTGTCTTTTACTATATATCGTCACTAAGTCATAGTAGTTTTGTATTCATTTTAGCCTCCTGTTTGAAATTTTGTCTCTCTAGATTGGAGGACCCAGTGGTGTTCTCTAGTCTGGATTCAGAATGACCAGCCATGTACTAAGAGAGTGACTTGCACTAAATAAAGTGCACATGAAGCAGAGGGGGGGGGACCAGGGTGCTGATATCATAAACACTAAGAAATTACTGACCCAAGGACCATACTATCCATGCTGGTATGATCAATTCATTTTCTTTCTATAGTCAAGCTACTTAGGAAGCTGAATCGTAATCAGTATCCACTTTATTAATTCACCACAGGAAATTACTGTCATCAGGATGTCAAGAATCCCAAAGATCATATGATAAAAGCAGCCTTTCCTGTAGGCAGACCTGCTTAGAGAAGCAAATCATATCCAGAGGGTTGTGTGGTGAGCCAGGGGAGACAGATGAAGGGAAGACTGACGTAGTGGATGTTTATCTGCATCCTTCACGCAAAAGGGGTTGCTTTTCCAAGGGTCTTGAAATTTTGAAGTGCTTAGCAACCACCCCTTAAGTCCATACCAACATTTAGGATAATTAAAAATGACTCAATTTTGGTAAGATGACTAAATCTGACTCTCTCCCCAGTATACAAAGCTGGAAGGGTGACTTGCAATGTTTGATTCTGTGATTCTTCCATGAATATCTGGTGGAGAAATTGATAGTGATTCCCTCTCTGTTGTGAGCAGTGGTATACATGCACTAGATGGTGCCTAGTGACAGATGGTAGTTCACAACTAGGTACTGGGGCCATCTATGGCAGGAACCAATCATGACTTTGGCCTCATATGAGGTTAGATTTCCAAAGGTTGCCATACCAGCTTCTAGTAGCAATGTGATCTAAAACACTACATGCTAAACTTTTTGGAGGGAGATCATAAACTTCTTTTAGAGTTGAAGAAAGCTGTTTCCCCTGGGAGTGGAAGGGTACATCTAAACAAAAAGACAAAACTCTACAAATAGCTTCAAGAGCTCTGGATTAAGACTTTTTCATCCTAAGGCATATTTTCTTTCCAATACACTTAAGTCTGGCTTCTCATTCTGAACAACCAAGAAAATGCCTTTTATTTCAGGTAATCAATTCTGAATTCTGTTCTAAGAAAAAACTTTGCAGAGAACAAGAGACCAAATCAATATGCAATCATAATTTTGGTCGAAATTAAAAGCTCTCTCTTGGCCTGGAGAATATAATCTGTTCATATTACTTGGACTTTGTAATGAATTTACATGGCAGGCTTATTGCAGGTTTTATGTGGGCTCTGCCTTACTGGGGCATGTAATGCTTAGGGAATCTGATTAAAACTTAGGGAAAGAGCAGCTGTTCAGCAATAGAGGGTGAACTCAGGGCCTATTTTTCTGAGCCTTACTGCAGGGCTTCACACCCTCGCCAGCTATTAGATGATAAATGAACTGTCTTTGAATGCCCAGCTCCTGTGTTAATAGCTTTAAAATATCGGTTGTTTATGGGAAAGAAGTTGGGAGCTCTTATCAATTTTCCTGTCCCCGGGATCCTCAAATGCGTCATTTTTGTCATTGCCAGAATGGCAGGCAGTGTTGAAGGGAAAAAGGGAGAAATTCTTTCACCATTTAGGTGTTCTTCATGGGTTAACAGCAAGTTTCTCATTTCAAAAGATAGTGGAGTGCCCAGTAAATTGTTATATGAAATGAGACACATAAAATCCAGACAACCCTTTGCTGGCATGATCACGCAGTATCAGAATCATAATGTAGTTTCTTTCATCTGATGATTCCATAGGTGATTAATTAAAATTGGATATATGAAAATCAAATTCTGAAGTCTTTGCCAAATGGCTTATTTCCAGAATGGCAGTTAAATGGTCAAATTTGATCTAATGCCATTAATGTGAGCAAGCCATATTTTGGGCCATTAATTTAAATCCTCACCCTAATATGTTTGGAGTTTTATCCTTTTTCATCTTTATTCCATCTTCGCTGCCTCTTTGCTTTTATGGAGCTCAGGATATCTTCCAAATGGATTTAATTCTCACTTATGGGACAGTTGACTATTTAGATTTTTAGATAACGTCTCATAGCTGTCCACTTTTAGTTTTTCATTAGCATGTTTAAAAGAAAAATTATGAAAAGTTAAAATATATAGATATACATACATGCATTCAACTTTCTTTGTATCAGTAATTCTGATAAAAACTTTGGAGGAAAAGCTTTAATCTTAGAACATACCTCAGAGGTAGATAGTGTGTGTTTTACTGCTCCATGGAGAAGGAAAGTCTGGCCTGGGCATCTGGATGCTACTCTGTCATTACTAACTTTAGGCCAATGAGCAAGTCAGTCAACTTCTTCAGGTTGGCTTTTTCATTTCATCAAGATGGCAGTTTTTTAATCTATTCTCTCCTTGAAAAATACAAGTCTCTCTTGGGCTTTGAGACATGAGTTACGCTGAAGCTATAGGTTATGAAGCAGATAAGATTAACTTTATGAGGAAACGAGACTGTAGAAAAACATGTATGAATGCTTACTAAGATGAATATAAAAGGCCATTATAGTCACACATTAGTGATGAATTGAAATTCAAAATATAAAATCATAGATATTTAAAATAGAAAAATAAAAATAAAATACTTAATAAATGAGCTGATATAATTGTCTTCCAAGAGATGCAAATGGCAAAATATTTGAGAACACAGAAATCTGACTGGACAGATGACTGACACACAAAAATCAATAGTTTTCTTTCCCAGACTTCAACAACAATTAATGATAAAATGTAATGGGAAAAAAAAAATGTAATGGGAAAATTATTTTGTTTACAATAGCATTTTAAAATCTAAATAATATACAGTATATCTGAGAAGAAAAAACTTGAGTAAAGGCCCAAAAATACAATCTCAAGAAATAAGGAGAACCTATGTTAAACTGGGAAGATTCACTATTGCAAAGTAGCCAACTCCCCTAAATAAACTATATCTTCAGTGTAACCTCACTTCTAAAATTCCCACAGTTTTTTAAGGCGATTCTACAGTTCATATGGAGCTTCTGCTTAAGATAGCAGAATAAAATATTTTTACTCTACTAGACTCCCTCAAAACAAACGAAAGCTAAGAAGAACACTAAAAAATTGAGAGAAAAATGTCATAGCCCTTGAAACAGGGAAGTAATCACACCCTCCAAATGATAAACTATAAAATATTTAAGTTATGAAGTGTCACTACTGAATGATGTGAAATCTTAAACAAGAGATGGTAAGATGCTGAGCCAAGTCAGTTTCTCTCAAACCTGACATCACATCACATGACTGAAAAAAACAGCCAATATTCTGTTGTTTAGAGCACAGTTAAGATAGAGAAATGGGTCAAGGGAGAAATGGGGGAAACAGTCTGACTATTCAAAATGGCAGCCAAATAGAAACCATGCTGACACATCCCAGTTTCCTAGCCGGGGACACTGCTGGGGGAATATTTGCATGAAAAGGTCAGGGCAGCAATTTCCAATTTAAAACATAATTCATCTCAATTTATGGGGCTCTTCTTTATGCCACCTCAATTTGAATGCCATGAACCACGAAAAGATGTATTCCAATAGAAAGGAAATAACAGCTTTGGCGACAGATGCTTGAGACAACCTGTGGCAGTTTTAAAACACAGCCCCCAATTCATTGACACTCCTCCCATCAGAAGTGGGTCTGTCCTTCCACCCCCTTGAATGTATAGAATATAGAGAATGGGATGCTGTGCCAGTTTCCAGGCCCAGATCTTTAAAAACCAGCAGCTTCTGCTTCCTATCCCTTGGAAAACTTACTCTTGGAACCCAGCCACCTGGCTGTGAGGAAGCCAAGTCGCTCTGTGGAGAGTTCCACCTGGAGAGGTAGCGACAGCCAGGAAGACTTGCCAGACATGTGGGCGATCCATCTTTGAAGTGGATCCTGCAACTCCATTCGAGCTGCCCCAGCTATACCACGTGGAGCAGAAAGGAACTGGACCCACTGAACCCTGCCCAATTTGCAGAAATTTGAACAAAACTGATTGTTATTTTAAGCTGCTGGGTTGTCGGGTGGTTTGCCATGCAACAATAGATAACCAGAACAAAACCCAGATTAAAACTGCAGTCAGCCTCAGCTTACTCCACCCTATTTCATTTCTTTCCCTCTACTATTCTTTAATAAATAGCCAATCCTTCAAAAAAAATGAGTAATAATCAAAAAGGAGAAAGTGGCACATGTTCATGAAAACTGAAAAGTACATGTTTTTTAATAGTGGAGGAAATTAAACCCAAAGAAGAGCCCACAATTTCCAACCAAATTTATCAACGTATTACAGAAAATTTTAGACAAGAGGTCTTTATTATCATGAAGGACTTACAGACAATATAGTTATCTCTCTCTCCTTCTCTCTTTCTCTCTGTCTCTGTCTCTTTCTCTCTTTGTAAATATCAAGCAAACAAAATGTTCAGATAAGAGATTCAAAATTTCATAGGAGAGATGTAGAATTAATTAGGGTGATTAAAATTATGCTGGCAATGCTCAAGAGAAAAGCTGGAGAGATAAATAAAATCACAAAAGAGACAAAAGGCATTCTAGAGGCAGCAAAAATAAAATGAACATCTCTAAAAACATTGTTAGGAACATAGAAGATATACGTGAGGAAGTAACACAAAGCCGAGTAGAAAAGCATAAAGATATAATAATGACTATAGAAAATATGATAGAAATGAAGGACGTTTGGATGGTTGTGGAGAAGAAAATACTAGGAAAATATCTTAGAACTCGGTAAAACAATTTTCTCCTGAAATCAATAGAAAGACTTAAAGACCTATTGGATTCCAGGAAAATTTTATTTGGAATTATCAGCGTCATGAGCTAATCTGGTATAGTTATTGAATTTCAAACTTAAGGAAAGAATGATTAGGGCACCTAGGCAGAAAATTCAAGTCACTTACAAGAGCAGAAATAATTAGGTTGGCCTTCAGTTTGACCACAGTGACATTCAATTTCAAAAGATGGAAAAGCAGCACATTTTCACTTCTGAAGGAAAGATTGTGAAACCCAAGCCATTGTTCTTGCAATAGAAAGGCAACACATTTCGTGTTTTAATAAATAGTGTGGGGGCAATCGGCTAATCCTTTGGGAGAAAACCTAATTCACTTAATTCCTGAAAAGGAATTCCAGAAGTGCTATAGAGCTAAATGCTAAGAAAAACTATAAAAACATCAGGAGACTTTTTAAGATTTTGGAATGTGAATGGTCTTCCTAAATAAGATTTAAAATCTAAAAACAATAAAGAAAAAGATTAGGCAATTTAAGTATACACAAATTTTAGAAGACAAATAATAGACTAGAATAAATTGTTGCAATATCCTTCACAGTCTTAATATCTTTTTTAAAAAATGCTTTTGAGTTGGGGGTCTCACTCTGACACCCAGGCTAGAGTGCAGTGACATGATCATGACTCAGTGTAGTCTCGAACTCCTAGACTCAAGCGATCCTCCTGCCTCAGCCTCCCAAGAAGGTGGGACTATAGGCACGTGCTACCAAGTCCAACTAAAAATTTTATTTTATATTTTTTTATTGTTGAGATGATGTCTCACTATTTTGCCCAAGCTGGTCTCGAACTCCTGGGCTCAAGTAATCCTCCCAACTCAGCCACCATATCTGATCTCTTAATATCTTAAATACATAATGACTACCTACAAATCAATGTGAAAAAGGTAATACAATTAAAAATATAAACAAGTAAATTTACTTATCTCCCTTTACATATGTCTGTTTATGTATATGTATAGCTATTGATGTTTAGTACTGATAAGAATACTTTCTATCAATACAAAATCAGCCAAAATTTTCAATGTGCCCCATAAAGCTACTTCTAGTAATCTACCTCAACAAATATTTGCTTACATCAACAAAGATACATATACATTTTATCATCATAAGAACAGCAAAAAAATATAAATAGTCAAAATGTCTATTGATAAGAAAGGGATTAAATATATTGTGCTACATACAAACTGTGGAAAACTTTGGAGTCTTTTAAAAGTGCATGACATGAAAAAAGCTCAAAGACCTATTAATTTATAAAATAAAGTTTTTGAAAATGCATGGTGTGTAATATAATAGCACTTATACAAAAGATTATTATCTGTATAGAAATGCATACAAATATAAGGAAATGGTTTTTTACTCTACATGTTTTTGCATTGTCTTCATTTTTAAGGCAGAAAGTATATTACAGCATTACTTCTATGATAAAAATAATTTCAGCAATAAATGCATTTTTAATGATAATAGAAATATCTCCCCTGCTCACCTAATAGAAGTATTAAGTTGTGTTTACTGCTGTATCCCGATCACCTCCAACTGGCATAATAGTTTGCCCCTTATTATTAGTGAACCTCTATCTGTTAATGAATGAATGAATCGGTACATGGTGAGGATCCAATGGGAGATGTTTGCAAAAGGCTTATATAAGCACAAAGTATTTCTGTGACACCAAAACCTGACTTTAAATGATGATAGTAAAATCCTAGGAATGCATATGTCTCTGATGCCAGAACAACTGACTGAAAACTTTGGCCAAACAACCAGTTAGTTGTTTAACTGATTAGTTTGGTGACTTGGAACAGAACAGGCCTAACTAGACCTAACAGAGTCCTGAGACCCCACTCGGAATTGTGTCCAGGTTTATGGAACAACTACTTCAGTCTCCTAAACCATGGGAACATCTTGTGCAATCAACCAAATATGAGACAGATCACTAATATGAATGAAACTTTTCTTTAGCTTCAAACCAAACCCCAATTTTCCATTTAGAATACATACTTTTTGAAGTTACAAATTCCTAACCATGTAATAATGTTAACATGGTATTAGATTTATGTACCATGAACTTGTCTCATAAAAATAAATTTACATAAAATCAAAATTTATTGCTGGGGTGGAAGACCTAAGTACTTGGGGGCTAGTCAGGTAATGTACATGAGTGATGGTCCAGGACACAAGACAAGTGGTGGGGTCAAGGATAAGTGGAGGGTACCTGCCCTCCAAAAGTGCTTTGGACTCGATTTTAATTTTAAACAGTGTGATGGCCAAGCATAATTGAATGTGGCCAGTTCATGACCCCTAGGTTTAATTGACATAAATCTTCCACTTCCATTAGAATCATTTCATTGCAATCCCTGTCTCATGCCACTCTCGTTTCCACCTTTACTCTTTTGTGCCTGCTGTTTTATCAGCCAGAAATTCCCTCCAATTCCTATCTCCAAATGGTAATCGTTTTTGCAAAGCTGAGATCACATCCTATCTTTCTGGCAAACATTCACAAGAACTTTCTAGATATAGATTCCCTTCCCTGAACCCTCAAAAAAGCTTTATTTGAAACCATAGACTCTTAAAGTGAGACAGGAAGTCAAAGGTCAATAATCCAGTCATGGATAGAACTGATTTTCGTTATGATCAGCATGAGGCCACTCAGCTCAGGTTTGGCAATCTCAAGGAAAAGCAGGACAGTTAGAGGAGGAGCAGGTTCTTCCTTCCATCATCTATTACCTGCCTCCCTACATCTTCAAGCCCTTGGTTCTGAGTCAACTTCTGGGAATCACAGAGTAACTAGCAGCCAATATTTTGTTGGGTCTGCCCCATGTTGACTGGCAAAATGTTTTTTTAGAAAAATTTGAATGTGCCCAAATTTTAAAAATCAAGAGAATTTGCATAAAAACACAGACTTTTGAAAAAACTGGAAGATGTAGGATATTGGGACAGCATAGATCCATCTCCCCTGACAACAATTTGCTGGCATAAGAAGTAGCTGCTCCTTTTTCTAACCTAGGCACAACACCTCCCAGCTGAGCCCAGGCACCATTTGTCATGGATTATTGAGTTTACACAGTGGTTTTCTATGGAAGGGCTAAGAAGAAAGGCAATATTTCTTATACTCATGCCTCTATCAAAGGAAGAAACGTAAAAGAGTGAGGTTGTTCTCACTCACATTGTCTGCCCAAATCCTGTAGAAATTTGAATTTGCCACCCTTAGTATTGAAGAAGAGCATCCTTTCCTCGATATGAAAGCTGCTTAAGTATTAAAAAAGTAAAAATATCAAAAAGAATTAAATGTTTTCTCCTCTGCAAATCCCTACTGTATAAGACATAGTTCTGATTCCATTCATCATCCTGGTTGCTCTCTTGTAAACGAGTTTGCTTCTATGTTTTCAAAAGTGCATGAGAATTTTTGACCCAAATGCGGGATTATTTTTAATCCTTACTAAATTTTGTTTGGATTTATTCAAAGCACTTGGCCTCTCATCAGAAACTTGTGGACTAATTTGGAGAATTTAGAGTTAGATGTAGGCAAAATTAAGTAATTGGGTATTGATTTATTTAGCAATAAAATTCAGTATTTCTAGTAGCTTGGCATAAAGTGCTATTTGAAGACTTATTCTGTTTAATATTTTTATTAGTAACTGGGATCACGGGACAGGCTTGTCATATTTGCAATTCATGTGAATCTGAGAGATACAGCAAACATACTAAATATAATATCAAGAGTCCCAAAAGATAACAGCAAACTGAAGAGATAGACTACCACATGTATTTAAGGTTAGTTTGACATAACTAGTCTCTGAATGATTGATTACCATATCATCATCATCCTATCAGATTTTGTTTTAGGCTATTAACTGATAAACAATCTTAGGGAAGGGCATTTCCAAAGAAATATACTTTAAGCAAAGTCTATAATATTCAGAAGACACATTGAAATGTGAATTCATTTTAAAAATTTCTTCAAATGAGCGCATTTTAAAAATGAACTGTAACAGAATTCCATTTTTTCCCTTAAATTTTCACATAGTGAACTCAATCCAGGTCTTGAGAGCTAAATTCTGATCATTTTCCCCATGAACTGCATTGTCTTTAATGAAGTAGATATTATCTGAAAAATCTCAACAATAAAAGTCAAGGCAGAAAGAATCTGCCTTAGCTTCTGTGATAAAATAAATGGCTTTGTGCTCTTATCCACAAGAATAACTTCTTCACTCAAAATAAACCAACATGTTCAGAGCAAAAAGACAACTCACTAAAGTGTACAGCATTTGTGGTTATCCTGGAACTTCCTAGAAGGGGGCTGCATTGCTAGAAGTTCTCCATTTTTTCATTTCTTTCACATATCCAGAGCATCTCTGCTATTCCTGGCATACAATGAATCAGACAAGTGGTTGTTTTCTGTTGTTGTTTATCTAGGTTTTGCCCTTTTTTTCTCCCACTTGAATTGATTGGTTTAAGGAGTTATATAAATACATCTGAACTCTCTTTATATTTCTGTTCACTTCATTTCTCACTGAGTTTGAGACATTTCTGTGATAAGTAACCCAAAGACAATTATTGTAAAGGATAACAAAAGGTTATCTCTCATTTCTTTTTTTTTTTTCTACTTTCTTTCTTTTTTTCCCCCCTCCTGGCCAAGTTGAGGATAAATGGTTGTTGAAATCAACAAAAAACATAATTTTTATTTTTTTTTTCCTAGGCCTCATATTAACAGCTAAGGAAATAAAAATGGCATAGTTGGATTATCTTTCATCCCTTGCTGAAAATGATTTATCTGTAACTGTATCTTGACATCCTCAATTGGTCCTTCAGACTTACAGTTCCATGGAGACAGAAAGTGCTTCTGTTCTGTTCACCATTGAATCCCCAGTGCCAGATGACTGACTTATAATAGACTCAATAAACACTTGTTGAGTGAATGAATGTCTCAGGGCCTTTGAACATGCTATTCATTTTAGCTGTAATTCTCTACCCCTAGCTTTACCTATGACAATATACCGCCATCCCCCCCCCACCGCCCCCCTTTTTTTTTTACCTGGCTGGCTCTTTCTCATCTGTCCAATTTCAATTTAAATGGAGTGTTTGGGGGTGAGCTTTGCCTGACTATCCTATCCAGTAGGTCTTTCCCTTGTCCCCATAACATGCACACAAACATACACACACTATTTTCTATACTGGTAGGGTTGCCAGATTTAACAAATAAAAACGTAGAATACCCAGTTAAATTTGAATTTCATATCAAGAGTATATAAGATTTTCCTATACACAAACTTAATGCTGTCAACCCTAAATACTGTGCCCTGATCACAGCACTTATCACAATTTGTAGTTATATATTTATTTGTTTACTCATTTATTGTTTATTATCTCAAATGTATTTTAAACTCCAAGGGGGCAGGGACAATATCTGCTTTCCTCACATATCCTCATCATTCAGGAGAGTTCCTTGCACTAGTAGATGTTCAATACATAGTTGTTGAGTGAGTAGTTTAGGGATCAGATGAGCTGTCAAACTTAATGGTTATCCATTAATTGATTGATAATTTGATGGTGGACAGACCATTTATTTCTGCAGTGCTCCCCCCTGTGGTAACTGATTGAAGTTAGTTACTTTTACAAAATGTTTTCTTATTTCTTGATGATATCATCTCAAGTGTTCCATGCAGTACATGCAGTGTTCTAGAAGAAAACAGAAGGATGCATACGAGTTGACTCAAAAAAGATTTTAATTAGACATCGATAGTGAATCACCTCTGCTGATGGTATCTGGGTCTATTTTAATCTTTTTGGCAAAATAAAATATTTAACTGAGTTACATTAATTTTTTTTTGCACAAGAGATTTTGAATGCATTAATCTTGGAGAAAATAAAACAATTTTGACTGTGACATTTCATATACATATTTAAATGCATTCTCTGGGCCTGATTCACGGCATCTATAAAATGAGAGTGTTGACTAAATGCCTCCTAATTTTACATAATGTAACTCTCATACCACGAAAGTATACTTCATAAAATTATTTCACAGCTCAGAAAATGATTGCTTTAACAGAAATAATCAATTTAAATGACTCAAATATGTCTCCTTAGTCCATATTACTAACATTAAGTATTATAGAGTGAGTCATTATAATACAGACGGTCTCTTATGTATGATGATTTGACTTAATGATTTTTTGACTTTACAGTGGTACGAAAGCGGTATTCATAGAAACCATACTTCAAGTACCCATGCAACCATTCTGTTTTTCACTTTCCATATGGTATTCAACAAATTATATGAGATATTCAACACTTTATTATAAAATAGGCTTTGTGTTTGCTGATTTTGCCCAAGTATAGGTGACTATAAGTGTCCTAAGCATGTGTAAGGTAGGATGGGCCAAGCTATGATGTTTGCTAGGTTAGATATATTAAATGCATTTTTGACTTAATGACATTTCCAACTTCAGATAGGTTTGTTGAGACATAACTTCATCATAAGTGGAAGAGTATCCACACTCTCTCTGCTTTTATCTTTCAGTTTCTCCATCCTCCATCAGTTATCCCTTAGGAAAATAGCTTCTGGCCCCTGGTTGCTCACATTTTTAAACAAAACCATGTGCCTTCTAAGAGGTTATAGTGAGAAAGCCCTGTTTTCCTAAGGATATTTAGATGGGATTGGCATATATTTGGGGGAAGCCCCCGGATAAGATACAGAATATGTTAAATTAGATAAATTAAATACATTAAATACAGACACATTAAATAAATAATGGTCTGCCCTCCTGGTAGCTCACAATTTAATTGGAGAAGCAAATGTCATCTCCACCCAAGCTTGTCCATTACCAGCTTCTGGCTAATTTGATTTTTCTCTTTGTATTTTATTAATTATTTTTCTTGGTCTCATTCACAGATGGAATTTTTCACTGGTAACCCCTCTTAACTAAATCTATTCATAGGACGTTCAGAGAAGTGCAAATGAATTTCACACCACAGAGTAGAAAATGACAACAACAATTAGAAGGAGTGGGAGTGATCTGGGGACCAGCCAATAGGATTGATTCAGTTCTCCACTGGGGCTGGGTTTTGCAAAAGGGGGTTCACTATAACCTGTATAACACAGTCCTTTGGGTCTTCAGCTCTTCCAACTTCATTTTGTCAGTGCAGGGTCTGCCAGAAGAGAACAACCACTGACAACCCAGTTCCTCTCCTGCTGCATGTAACCGCCTCTGTGTGTAGAATACTGTGTCTGTGCTGCACACCACAAGTTTGAGGACTTTGCCTGTGGAAAGGCACAAATGGAGCTGACATTCCTTTTTAGAATTGGAGGGTGGCTCAGGGATATTCAGAGTCTCTATGCTGCTGACTTGTGGTGCCAAGCAATAGACTGGAGGCTGATACCTGTTCCCCAGTTCATCATTCCTCTCTGTAAATGCACCATGTGGCAAGGTTATGTTTGCATCATTGAGGATTGCCTGTGCCAGTTCATAATAATTGCTCTTAAAACCACCCGCAGCAGCCTTCAAGGCATCCCAAATCTCTTTACAGACTTCAAAAGCTGGTTCGGTATTCCAAAATATGTCCTTCTTGCTGCCCAGTTGTCCATCTGTCATTTTGGTTCGTTGGTCATTTCTTTTTTTTTTTTTTTCAAATGCTGGTTACTACCTAGAGTAAATCCAGTGCCCTCTGAGTTCTCATTGAGGCTGTCTGTGGAGTCGGGTTGGGTGCCCACACATCTGCCCATGGGGGCCCCCACTGCCTTGTCCACCACTTCCAGGTGCTTGTCTGAGTCTGCCACCACAGAGCTCACTATGGGTACAATAACTATACTCTACTCACCCACTGCAGCCCAGCCCCCTGCTGATTTTTTAATCTTAATATTTATTATTTACTATGTGTTACATGCTGATAAGTGATTTACATATACCATCTCATTCAGTCCTCCCAACAACTATGCTACACTTTGTGTCCACACTTAATAATGAGAAAACTGAGGCTCGGGGAGGCTAAGCTACTTGCCCCAATCCCATCAGCTAGAAAGTGGCAGAACTTAGGGTGGATCAGATGTATGACACATTTCAAAGTGAGATGAATGGAACAAATGTCAAAAGAAAGAGATCGAAGAGATTCTATAAGAATAGGACACTCCCTGCAATGAGCCAAAGGACCATGGCTTGATTCCCAGAGACAGGGGCTACCAGGGGAAGAGGGGTTCCCTCAGCCTTTCACTACTGTTCCATGGCTAAGACACAGCTGTGATAAGGGGTTCAGTGAGAGGGTGTGGGGGGCACCCAAAGACAATTTGAACTGAAGTTCCACCTCTGCCTCTTCCTAATGCTCCTGGACAAGTTCCATAACCTATCTGACCTTCAGCAAAATACAAGCACAACCTTTGTGAAAATGTGCTATGATGATCTCTTTGTTATTTATTTGAGTTGGAGTTTCACTCCATCGCCCAGGCTGGGGTGCAGTGGCATGCTCACAGCCATCACAGTAGGTGGGTACAGGCACATGCCACCATATCTGGCTAATTCTTTGATTTATTGTAGAGATGAGGTCTCTCCCAGACTGGTCTTGAACCTGTGGGCTCAGGCAATTCCCTCACCTCGGCCTCAAAAAATGCTGGGATTACAGGCGTGAGCCACCACACCTGGCAGAAAGTTGTATTTATTATTTGGCCTTTTCTGTTGGTGAGGCCAAGGTTGCTGAGATGCAGGGAAAGAAAAGGCCATGCTTAGAAACGCTTCAACTCTGTTTTTCTTCAAACTGCTAGCCATGCAGGTGGCCCTTCAGAGTCAGCTGGGGGGTCGTGGAGATTAAGGAGCACTAGTTGATCCTCTTACCCAAAGCTATTGTCCTGGTAAGATGAGGATTTATGTGCCTTTCCTCAGGATTGACACAGCATGACACCATGGAATGAATTTTTATTTAGGGCAGTGCAAAAACATTGTACACATGCATTATACTAAATAAAAGCTTCTGTAAAGATTTTAATATTTGACTGCTATGCATGGAAAATGTGTGTGCATTATGTATAAAATGTAAATTTTTGCAAATTTGAAAATCCTGTTTTCATCAGACAAGCATAATGGTTCTGCTTTGCTCTGAGTAATCCTCCTTTCTAAATATTAGTTACTGTTTGGAAATGCCTTTTCTTTCTTTTTTCCCACATACACAAACAAAATTACTCTGCTTAGAGCACTTATTACCAGTTCTCTAAAAAACTGAGCACTGTCTGGGATTTTGCTTCAAAAACGATGTAGTCTTTAGAGTGACAGCATTTTCTAGTTAGCCTCGTTGCGTTCCCTCTTGTCTTTCACTTACTTTTTGTGAACATTCTTCAACATCTCTCTATAATATCAAGCAAATACGGGGTTTAGAAAATGGCCTCAGCAACTCCTCTGAATGAATTAGATAGAAGTTTGTGAGTTGCTGAAGAAACGTTCTTTTTCTTCTGTAAGATTCTCAGCATTGTTGTGATGAGCTTGATTGAGGACGCTTTCCCAGTTTTCAAAACACAGGGTATGGTAGTTTCACAGTCCCTTTGATGTGATGCTTCATGGAAACTGCCATTTCTACTCCCCTCAGAGAAATGGCCTAAACCCTCTGTGTCTTTCATTCTCCATTTGGAGAACACTAGCCCAGAATACATAGGAAATTCTATCTACTTGCTTTTTTTCTTCTTCAAATAAATAGCTGTTTTGAAATTACCTCTGTATTCACAAGGGAAAGTGGCATTTCAATTTTGTAAGGTGATACTTCTCACTGTTAGATGAGAACATTTGAAGGCTCATGAGGGTCTTTCCATCAGGCAAGAAATGACTGCCCTGTGGTGCTTCTGAGGAGGCTGAGAAGAATGGTGATTCTCTTGTTAGAGTGCCAGCTTGCTCCTAAGGCAGTGTGTCTCTTGCCATCAGAAATCACCGTTGGTGGCCAGGCTCGGTGGCTCAGCCTGTAATCCCAGCACTTTGGGAGGCCGAGGTGAGTGGATTGCCTGAGCCTGCGGGTTCGAGACCCACCTGGGCAACTTGGTGAGACCTTGTCTCTACAATACATCAAAAATTAGCTGGGCATGGTAGCATGCACCTGTAGTTCCGGCTATTTGGAAGGCTGAGGCTGAAGGATTGCCTGAGCTCAGCAGGTCGAGGCTGCAGTGGCCGGGAGCGTGCCACTGCACTCCAGTCTGGGCGACAGAGTGAGACTCCAACTCAAAAAAAAAAAAAAAAAAAGAAATCACCATTGGTTTTAAAGGCAGAATTAAGAAAGAAGCACGTGAATTCTGTACTATCTTTGAGTCACTGGGGGTATCTATAGTCTTCTATAGATCTGGGACGCACATTGGACCCTGGGGCTCCTGACAAAGCCCTTTCTCCCTTCAGCCTCTGTGATATTCTACCCCTATTATGGAAGGCCATGGCCACTGCCCCAGATACTTTTTTTTAATGGTCTCTTCCAAAGTGCTTCTCTATCCTATCCCACTTCTGTCATCCCCAAAGCTCCCGACGTATAAAACTCCCTAACACAAGTTTAGTCAGTCAGTCATACAAAGTAGCCCTATGTTTTATTGACTTTAGTTCTCTGTTGAGAATCCCGTAAGGGGACTCAGGAAATGGTAGATGTTAATGCTTTTCCTCCCACTAGTCCTGCACTCTGAGAAATCCTAGGAATGCATCTCAGTTCCAACTGTGTTCTTGGCTGCCATTTGCAAATATTGCTAGGATCCATATCCTCTTTACCTTCCCTCTGATACTACTTTAAGGGCTTCTTCAATCCTTTTCCAGACTTCTTTAAAAGCCTCTTAACTAGTTTCACTGCCTCTAGTCTCTCTCTCCTCTAGTCTGTTCTCCAAGTTGCTATCAGTCTTGTTCTCTAAAAGGCCAGTCTTGTCAGGTCAGAGGGCTGTTTCAAACTCTTCAGTGGCTCCCTGGCATCTCAGGATCAAGTCCAAACTCCTTAACAAAGAATTCCTAGCGGATTGCCTGAGCCCGCGGGTTTGAGACCCGCCTGGGCAACTTGGAGAGACCTCATCTCTACAATAAATCAAAACATTAGCCGGGCCTGATAGCGCACGCCTGTAGTTCCAGCTACTTGGAAGGCTGAGGCAGAAGGATCGCCGGAGCTCAGCAGGTCAAGGCTGCAGTGGCCGGGAGCGGCCACTGCACTCCAGTCTGGGTGACAGTGAGACTCCAACTGAAAAAATAAATAAATAAATAAGAATTCCTAGCCCGTCATTGAATCACCACTACCTTTATCTCCAACCTCTTCAAAAATTGTAAACTTAGATTCCTGCAGGGCTAAGGCAGATAGATAAGTGAAGTGGCCTGGGAGAGAGTGGGAGGACAGTGGGAAAATGGAGAACTCGTGCCGGATCTGAAGTCTGTTGCTATTCAACTCTCTAACTTTTGCAAAGCAGAAAACTGATAGAGCTGATAGGTCAAGAGAAGCTAGAAATCTGGATTTTTTAAATGTGAAATCTCTGAATTTAAAAATGTTGAGCATATTTCATATTTTCTTTTAAACAAGTAGATAAAAGGACAAGGAACAGGCCAAAAAAAAAAAACATGGCAACCAGATGAAGCCCATGGGCCAACAGCATGTAATCTGCCCCCACTTCCATCTATTCTAATCCAGGGCTTAGCAAATAACTTCCTGTAGATGGCTAGATAGTACATATTATAGGCTTTATGGGTCATAGGGTCTCAGTGGCGATTACTTAAGTCTCCTTGTGGTACAAAAGCAGTCATACCCACTATGTAAAGAAATAAACATGGCTCTGTTCCAATAAAACTTTATTTACAAAAGCAGGGAATAGAGTAAATTAGGCTATTGTTGCCTTTGTTTCCTGACTCCTACGTAATCAAACTAAACTATTCGATACTTCTCTAGAGAGTTCATGTTGATGGTAAACTCTGTCCCTTTACCTGAAATACCTTTTCCTCCTTCATTCACCTGGTTCATTCCTAGGCATCCATCAAGACTGAATTAAAAAACACCTGACTTAGAAACCATGTCTGATTCTTTCTAAAGCCCAGCTAGGTTAGGGGGTCTCTGGGCTCCCATTTCACTTGAGCATTCTTATCACATTATACTTTCTCTGTTGTTTCATTTCTGTCTCTCTAACCAAACCATGATCATCTCTCAGACATACACTTATCTAATATCTAATTTATTGAGCAAAAATGAGTAATTGATATACAAGTAAAATTTAGACATCTAATTTAGCAATGTCAAACAAAGAGATCTCGTTTCTTTATCCATATTTATGAGAGACTTCTTAGGTGTCACTAAATGTCCTCGGGAAAAGACAGAAGGAATTGTCCTGGTTCAGGAGTTAGGAATAAGTGAGGTCTATGCTGGGCTTTGCCAGTAACCTGCACTTGACTGGGTCAACTTTGTCACCTTCCGGTCCCCCATTATTTATACCCATAAGTCAGCTCTACGTGATAATTCCTAAATATTTCTTCCATCCCTAAAACTTTCCGGGAAATTTTCTCAATTTTTTTTTTTCTTTCTTTTTTTTTGAGTTGGAGTCTCACTCTGTCGCCCAGACTGGGCTCCGGTGATCCTTCCGCCTCAGCCTTCCGAGTCGCTGGAACTACAGGCACGCGCTACCACGCCCGGCTAATTTTTTGATTTATTGTAGAGATGAGGTCTCGCTTGCCCAGGCGGGTCTCTAACCCGCGGGCTCAGGCAATCCACTCACCTCAGCCTCCCAAAGACGCGGGATTACAGGCTGAGTCACCGAGCCCGGCCTGGTGAGAGCCTTCTTGTTGGTGGGGGACTCTCTACAGAGTCCCAGGGTGGCACAGGGCTAAACAAAATGAGGGAGTTGAATATGCTAGCTCAGATTTCTATTTCTCTTTTTATAAAGCCACCAGTTCCAATTCCATGATAACCCATTAATCTATTAACCCATTAATCTGTGAAGTTTTGGAGGGAAAAAATATTCAAATCACAGCAAGTGTATGTGTCTTTTAAAATTTATTTTATCTTTAATTGACAAATAATAGTCCTATATATTAATGGAGTACAATGTGATGTTTGTTGATGTTGATTCCCTTGAGTTCATCCTGCTTGTTCTTTCAATTCCTTGAATCTGTAGCCATGTCTTTTGCCGTATTTGGAAATATTCAGTCATTATTTCTTCAATTATTTTTTCAGCCTCATCTTTTTTCTTTTTCTGAAACTCCAGTGACACGAATGTTGTATCTTTTGTTATAGTTCCTTAGATTGCTGAAACTCTTTTTTTCTATCTGTTTTCTTTCTTACTTTTATTGTACTTTATCTTTTTTTCAGATTTGGTAATTTCTATTATTCTGTCTTTGAGTTTACCAATTCTTTTTTTCTCTTTCCCATTCTGTTGTTGACTTTATCCATTAGTATTTTTATATCTGTCATTGTATTTTTTTAGTTCTAAATTTTTCTATTTGGTTCTTTATATATTTTTTATTTTAAATGTTCTTTTTTATTTTAAAGTTATGGGGTACATTTCAAGATTAGGTATACAAGTAGTCATTGTATAGGTAAATTCACACTTCTCCTGGTTTGAGTTCAGGTACCCTTATCGATGTTATGTACCCTTCCCTCCCCCCCGCCTAACAGTTTCTAGCTACTGCCAATTCCTTTTTTATTATTTTATGATAAATGTTCAGGATCCGCTTATGAGTGAGAACATGTGGTATCAGTTCTTTGTTTCTGTGAAAAATCACACGGTATTATAGACTCTATATCCATCTGAGATTTCTCATTAATTGTATTTTTTCAGGCTTTCCATCATTTTATGTTTCAGATATTTTTGAAATTCTTCATTAAAGCATTTTTTATAGTGGCTGCTTTATTATTGTATAATAATTTAACCCTGTGATCTCAATGCTGGCATCTATTTATTGTCTTTGTGTTTCTCATTCTAGTTTAGGTTTTCCTGGTTCTTGATATGACAAATGACTGTCAATTGAAACCTAGAGGACATTTTCATATTATGAGACATTGGATGTTATTTAAAATGTCTATTTTATCTAGCTTTCTATGACACAGCTCTGGCAAGGAGAACTGGGAAGAGTTTTACACTGTTACTACCAGATGGTATAGAAGTTTAGGTTGCTCACTTGGCCTCCATTGACTTCAGAGTAGGGAATGGATTCCTCATTACTTCTGGGCAGGAGTGAGGATTAGAGCTCCCCACTAGGTTTCAACTACCAACCTCACTGGGACAGGACAAAGTGCATTCTTACTGTTTTCCAGGTATTCTTCACTGACACAACAAGGAGTGACTTTGTTACTGTTGGATGTTAATAAAAGCCCTGACTCTACTAAGACTCTTGTATACCATCCCAGCAAGAAAAAAAAGAGTTTCCTCATTACTGCTGGGATGGTATAGAAGAGAAAAATTATTCAGGCTTCTCATATGGTTTCCAATGACCATGGCCTTCTATTCTCCAACCTGTTATAGAGATAACATTACTACCTGAGAGGAATCAAAGTCCCAACTTTCTACCCAACGTTCTTTGATACCACAAATGATAAAACATTGAGTAGCCTTGTTTTAGCCTGGTTGGAATGGAAGTTAAGTTTTCCAACTTGATCATTGTTGGCTTAGGGGTAAAGACGCCATAATTATTTCTATAGTGTTTGACTGGAGGAGAATGATTATTGCCTAAAAATTGTTTGCCTTATTATTCTGGCTCTTTGGCTAGAGAGAACAGGCTTTCATTGAGGTTTTTTGTTTTTGCTCTTGTCTGTACCCATTCCCAAACAGCTGCTTCAAGTCTCGGATCTATGAGGCAGAAGGAAAACCCAGAAAACTTACCAAAATGTTGTTTCCTGAATTAGGGTCCCAAGCAATTCTGCTTTCTTCTCTCCAACATGTCAATGTCTTCTTACATCTGTTCCATACAATGTCTAATGTATCCAGTTGTACTTAGTGGGATGGACAGGAAAAAGTCTGTACACTTCATTTTTCTATAAATGACAATTATCTCGATTTCTATGTCTTTTTATTCTCTGAAATAAAATATATATAGCAAAGATAATTTAATATGTACAGAGTGGCTTAGTATTCTCTTGTAGTCTGTTTACTAAACTGAAACTTCTGTTCTCCTATGTTTCTAGTATAACATTTTTAGTCCAGAGAGCAACATCCACACTAAAGAAGGCAGAAGAAAAAATTAAAGTTAAGTTGTACTTTCATTAGCATATGTCAACATTATATTATTGACCTCTTGTCCCCACCCTCTGGGTAATAGGTTTATTTCTTTTTTAGTCTTCTGATTGTTAATGTAATTTTGAATACATGTGCTTATTGTTCTTAGCATTTTTAGAGGTTTTGTGTATTTTTTCATCCTACTTGACACTAGTCTTAATTTTTAAAAATAATTTAAAATTCTACAGTGCCATTTATTTAGTGTTCATTATGTGTTTTGCCAGGTGAAATGTATTTTTACCAAGGGACAATACCGTTATTAATTTTAAAATGTTTAAGAGTTATTTATTCATAGAAAATACTGACTACATAGGAAAAATAAAAACAGACCTAGATGGCCTTCATGAATTTTGCAGTCTAGTAAGAGAGGAAGAGATAATATATAAGCAAGCAAACAAAAAATATACTGGAATTGCATATTTTGGTGAATACTATAAATGACATAAAAACATAACGTAGTGGAGAATAACATAGTAAACCAACCTTGAAAGTTATCAAGGAAGACTGCACTGAGGAGGCAATATTTAAGCTGAGGCCTAAAGGACCAAAAATAAGTCAGTCTTACAAAGCATAAATTAGAGCATATTCTAGGCAATGAAAGGCAAGAGGAAAAAGCAGAATACATCATAAGCTGACACAGAGGTATAGAGAATGGCCACACAACATTCTGAAACTCCTTTTCAGGGATCATTTTCAGTTTGGTTTTCTTCGGCTTTTCAAGACATTGCTTCTGTCTACCATCTGTTCAGGCAGAAGGTGGTCATATTTCCAGGAATTATGCCAGTTTCTCCACTGCTGCAGAAGCCTCTGGTCACTAGCTGACTACCCATTCCATCTGACTCTAAAAATCTGAAAACAATAACATTTTCTTTTTGGTTTATCTAGTCTCCACAACACAAGTTCCAAAGTAAGAAGTTAAATGAAGAAGTGTGTGTTGCCAGAACAGTCACATACCAGGAATAAAATATCAGAGTTCCAGTTCTAATTCTGCCATGCCTCAACTTTTTGTATGTAAGTATAGGTTGTTGTCTTTACCTGAGAAGTCAATTTTTGTTTTTTTGTTTATTTCTCCCTGAGAAGACAAAAATTTCAGAGGTGGGAGGAAAAAAAAAAAAAAAAAAAAACCCTAGCTATTCAGGAGCTAAGTACAGCCAGTCATACACCAATTTCTAGCTTCCACACCCAGTGAGTTATTGCACCTCACAGCTGTTACACATGATAGCTGCCTGGGTTTAGCTTCAAGTAATTTCAGCTAGAATAAATGCTAAGTAATCAGTCTATGTGTGTGTATATAATATTTGTAAACATAATCTATATACACTTTTTAAAAATGCAAGCATAAAATAGTTGTACAAATGCTTTGATTTTCTCAGTACAGCTACACCTATCCGAGGAAATGATAATGTTACATAAGATGAAGCCAGGTAGTTACAGATTTTCTAACCTCAATGTATATTCCTACCTCTGCTAAAGGCAGAGAGTTAACTAGTGATTGCCTCGGGAAAATGAGACACATAGAACATTTACTTTTTTCAGATAATGCCGCTCTGCTTTCTAGCAGAGAATAAGACTTGACAAGAGGGAAAAGCATGGAAGATACTTGTTTTTAAGTGATCCAAACACCAACTGTCAGCCTCAAAGGAAAATAATATGCAAGACAGAAATGAAAATGAATGATGACTTAATTAGGACACTACTAGAAAGGGCACTGATAATTTAAACCATACCACTCATAATTTTTCTCCCTTCTATCCGGAATCAAGGCATAATTTACGGCCAAACATATGAATCTAGTGAAAATTCAGATAGACTTCATGTTTCTCCAACTTGTTCTTTTTCAAATGTTCTACTTTGGCCAAAAATAATTTAAATAAACATAACGTGACTCCAGTGACACATCCTACTTTCTCAGCTTCTTAGTTGCCTAGTGAGCCCATCTGACATTCTCTCTCTCTCTCCAAACAAATATATTTCAGCGAATGTTGTGTGAGTCGCATTAAAAGTAAAAGATACATCCAAGATTTCCTGTTAATTTAAATTTGAAAAATTTTGAGTAAAAAAATCTACATGTACATCTTTCTTCTAAGCTTTTAACAAAATGAACTGCCTTCCCTCACACCCACCCCAAACACACACACACACCAAGAGAGATACTAGTGTTCCTTGAAACATAATTTGGGGAGCCAAAGCCCTAAATACTCTAGTCAAATTGCAATATCAAGCCACAATTCAAGGAAACTTTGTGTGAAACAAGAAATTATCCATCTCATTCCTCCTTTCATGCTACAGAAATGTTCCACAGGACGTGAATCTAATATCACCTACCACCTGGAGTACACAGCTTTGTGCTCTTATAACTTTCAGAAACAAGGACCACCTATCCTTTTTTTCTCCTTATCTGCCTCAAGGCTTGTATTATTATCTAATCAAACATGGCTATCTAATCTAGCTTTTGCTTAATTTACAATAGATACTATGGGACTTCATCTCAATATACCCCTTACTTTTCTTTCTTTTTTTAATATATGTATATTTTCCTAGTTATAAATAACAAAACATGATCATTGTGGAAAGTTCACCAAAATATAAGTTGAAAATTAAAATTACCTAACTTGTATTGTTTTGAATTACTCTTAAGTTTATATTAAGTAATAAATAATAATAAGCAAAAAATTATAGAAGAGAAGATAGACATTAAGGTAAGGTATCAGCATAATTTAAAACTCACTGTAATATAATCAATGTGATAGTGCATAAGCATATAAATTATTGTTACCAAAAAGAAAAATTAAAAATAAATCCAAGATAATACAATAATTTAATATGTGACAATATGACATTTGAATTTAGTGGTAAAAGATTATTTACTTATTAAAGATGTACAGGCCGGGCTCGGTGGCTCAGCCTGTAATCCCGCGCCTTTGGGAGGCTGAGGTGAGTGGATTGCCTGAGCCTGCGGGTTCGAGACCCGCCTGGGCAAGCGAGACCTCATCTCTACAATAAAAAAAAAAAAAAAATTAGCCGG
>CAUYQG010194175.1:0-12399 GCA_963574415.1 Tarsius wallacei
CTTAAGTAGGAGGAGCACTTGAACCCAAGACGTTGGGAGCTGTGGTGAGCTATGACTGTGCTACTGCATTCCAGCCTAGGTAACAGATTGAGACCTTGACTAAAAAAAATAAATAAATTTATTTTATCATCAATTCTGATAGTAGAAACTAAAAGAGTCATGTAATTTTTTTTTTGTCTTCTTTTATCAATTTTTTCTTGGCACTTTAAATTTGTTGATAGTTATGTACACAAAAGAAAAAAAGATCAGTAGATTTTATGGGAATTTTGCAATTAAAATTATATCTTTTTTTTTTTTTTTTTTTTTTTTTTGAGTCAGAGTCTCAGTCTGTCATCCAGGCTGAAGTATGATGGCATGCTCACAGTCACCGCAGTCTTGACCTGCTGGGCTCAGGTTATCCTTCCGCCTCAACCTTCTAAGTAGCTGGAACTACAGGCATGTACCACCACACTCAGCTAATTTTTCTTGATTTATTGCAGAGACGAGGTCTCACCAAGATGCCCAGGCTGGTCTAGAACCTCTGGGTTCATGCAATCCTCTTGCCTCTACCTCCCAAAGTGCTGGGATTATAGATGTGAGCCACTGAACCCAGGCAATTAAAATTATCCTGTAGTGAGGAGAACTGTGTATGTGAGTGTAAGGCGTGGGGGTGGTGGAAGGAAGACAAGAGTGTTGTGCCATTTAAAAGAATCCAGCTAGTCAAAGAAATAATGTAACTCAACTTCTCATAAGCCAGTAATTAAGAGCAACAGGAAAAGAAGTCAGGATTCATGCCTGTTACATCTCACACAGCAACTAGCACTGTGCTAGAAAAGCACTTATGATTGAGAAGTTTGATTGTAAAGGGTCTCTCAAAATTGCAGTCTTAGCAAGAAAAACTTTGCCACCATCTTGGAAAAGGAGTCTCAGGACAAACTATTTCTTTTAAAAAAGGATAATAAGCTTATTTAGGAGAAAAAACCAAAACTTCAAGAAGGAACAACCAGGAATGAAAATATGAATCACAGTGATCTGTGATGGTTCCGGAAGCTTCTCCTAAAAGCCATAGAAATTAAAAATGGTTCTATGCTCACTTTGGAGTTGGAAGACAGGTATTATTTCATTTATAAACTATTCTCTATTAAAGTATATGCTTCAGTATATTATTGGCCACTCTTCCATTCATTACGTTTGCATTTAGCAAAAAATTATAATATTATGTCATATTAAAGGCAGCTTAAGGCTGTTTAAATCTAAATGGTTTACTGAAACTGTACAGCTTCTTACTTAAGTGATTGAAAGATAAAATGGTCCTCTATTTTTTTCTGCCAAGAACATTTCCCAATCTATTATGACTATGTTTGGTTCACTTCTTCCTCTCTTCAAAGGAATTCCCATTATGTACATTCCCTAGGTACTTAGAATTAGTCTAGGAAGTAGAAGAATATATTTTGTAATTAATATAGCTTTTGGTTGGTTCACGTCATAAAGACAGCCCCCCAAAAAGGTAAAGTTTAAGATGAGAGAAAAAAGAAGACCCTAGCTGATTTTTTTATTGGAAAAAACTAGAAATAATTTTACTTCTGGAAGCCTAAATTATCAATTGAAGTACCAGAAATAAACTAATAAGGAAAGATATGGCAGGATAAGGGAAAGTATGGAAATCAATCTGATAATTTACATTGTATATTTAGAACTTTAATGTGTTTTCAAATGTCAGAAACTTTGAACATAAAATGCTTCTCTTCAGAGCAGCCTGGCTAAGTGTAAGTAGCTAGATACATAAATAAACTATTTAACATAAAAAGTTAAAAAGGAAAAAGTGGCAATAGTAAACAAATACAAACAAAAACATTTTTACCACTTTCTGGAGACTGAGTTGTGACCCAACCCATTGACTTCATCACAGCTTTCTTCCACGTAGAATAACGAATTTCACTTTCTAGAATTAGAAGGTAAGAACAACACACATATGAAAGGTAGTTTGCTGAGATATTCTAAGTACCATACTTATGATCACTTGGCATTCTTGACAAACTGTTGCACATATTAACTGGAAGTAGGGCTTTGTTAGGACTGAAATTTGGAAGGATATGGTAGTTGGTGACTGCCAGTGACTGGAAGAGATGCTTTCTTAGAAGCTGGAGTGCGGCAGGATGGGAAATTCAGCGGGGTACAGGGGACTGGGAGGCAGATTACCTGGAATGCAGACTGGGCCACTCACAAACAAGTGGTAATGAATTAGAGACGGGAATCTCATCTGATGTTTTCTCTTTTTTTGGGGTAGGGGGACTTGGCATGAGGGAAGATGTATGCTTTAATGTGGAAAGATTAGGAGCCTTATTTTTAGTTCAGCCAGAAATTTAACAAATACTGATTTCTCGTAAGATTCAAATTGCATTTCTGTAAGACAGCCCCTGACTCCCAACCCCAGCACCTTCAAGTGGGATTTCTTTAAGGTAGAAATCCACAACAGGAGCACTACTAAAAAATGAGCACAGATGGTGTACCTCTTCTAAGGATGTCGACCCACGAATGGAGCTACCCTCTCAACCCTCCCAGCCTTTCCACAGCACCTGTAACACCTGAGAGACAAGTTCAAGGACCACTGGCTTGAGGAAGCTTTCTACTACCCCACTTCTAGCTCCCTCCCTCTTCTCACAGCATTGCACATATACCTCCTGATGTCAGCTACCACAGTGAGTTTTTATGGTTTTGTCTACCTCTTCCAATATACTTGAGTCTTCTGCAGGACAAGGCTTTATTTCCTTTTATATCCCCACGGGCCTGTGATTGACTCTAAACAACTATTTGCTGGAAGAATAAACTATCTAGGTGCCCATTTCTATATGGAGGGGAGGGACTGGTGAGAGGGAGGACAGTTGGCATAATAGGAAAAGGCCTTCAACAAAGGCAAAGATGGCTTTCCTCAAAAATCAGTAATAAGGATTGTATAGGAAGTAATGAAGAAGTAATAAGGCTAGAATAAGGATTGGCACAAAACCACCTTGCTTTAAGAGTGGGATTAGCATTCAGAGGCCATATGCCTGCTGTGGGCATTATTTGTATATTAAAACAATTTTTTTTCAAAAGTAGAAAATATTTTTAAACTTCATACTTTATCCAGTATTGTAAAAATTAGAAATGAAAGACAGAAGCTGGATGCATTGGCTCATGCCTGTAATCCCAGCACTTTGGGAGACTGAGGCGGGGGGATCACTTGAGGGCAGGAGTTCAAGACCAGCCTGGGCAACATAGCAAGACCCTATATCTACAAAAGAATAAAAGAAAATACCCGGGTGTGGTGCCCTATGCCTGTAGTCTCAGCTACTCGGGAGGCTGAGGCTGGAGGGTTGCTTGAGCCCTTAAGTTCAAGGTTGCAGTGAGTTTTGATTGCACAACACTCCAGCCTGGGTGACAGAGTAAGACCTTGTCTCAAAAATAAAATAAAAATAAAAATGGCAGACAGAATATCAGATTTTGAAACAAATTTCTATATCAAGGTACATGGTGTATTGTGTGACTATAAAATTACTCAGTTAATTTTCTTATAGGTAAAAAGAATAAATAAAATTGATAAACACTGGCAAAGTCATCTGGAAAATGAAACAAAAATGCATTTGAGAGCATATTTCCTAATAACTCAAAAAAAAAACTTTGATGCTATTTTTTTTAAGAGACAAAGAGTCTTACTATGTTGCCTAAACTAGACTCAAACTCCTGGGCTCAAGGGATTCTCCTGAGTAGCTGGGACTACAGGTGTGTACCATACCACCATGCCCGGCCAATGCTATTTTATATATAGATTTCCCAAAAGTTACAAAACCAAATTCAATATATAATATATAATAGAAAAATATTATTTTTAGTCTCGCTATGCTTAAAAGTATCTCTCTGCCCAACTAATCATGTCCTAAAGCTGGGCCACTGACACCAATGATGATCTGGTACAGATATGAGGGGTGGGTAGCTGAAATATCTCCCTTATCACTTTTTAAACAAAGGCAATTTTGCCGGGGTTGGTGGCTCACGCCTGTAATGCCAGCACTTTGGAAGGTGGCGGCAAGAGGATTGCCTGAGTCCAGGGGTTCGAGACCAGCCTGGGCAGCTTGGCAAGACCTCATTTCTACAATAAATCAAAAAAATTAGCTGGGTGTGGTGATGCGTGCTTGTATTTCCAGCTACTTGGAGGGCTGAGGTGGAAGGATCACCTAGCCCAGCAAGTTGAGGCTGCAGTGACTGTGAAATGCCATTGCACTCCAGCCTGGGCAACAGAATGAGACTCCAACTCAAAAATAAAAATAAAAATTTTTAAAAGGCTATTCGAACTAGCTCTAACTGATGGTGTGGCAGTGTTATTCTTCTACACAGAATGACTGTAAACAGCAGAAGCGAGTGGTTTTTAAAAAGTGACTTTAGAAGTTTTTTAATAAGAAACTATTTCTCCCATTCACATTTATTCATTATGGTCCAATACCCTTAGTAGCCGAATCTGGACATTCGCTATTTTACTTTGTTCCTTAACTTATAACTAAAGAGAAAGACAAACTTCCTCACACTGACGTGATTTCACAGTACATCATTAAAATTTCAATCTGTAAATATACCCTCAGCGTTGATCTGAGGTTCAAACCGCTCCATCGTGACGGCTGACAAATCTTCAGGTTCGAGACTCCAGACACCAACTCCTTCTGCAGCCCCTGCTGCCATGGCAGCACCCAGTGCAGTGGTTTCAGGCATGGAGGGCTTCACTGAGGGGAAACAGCTGTGTCAACATCTTTGCAGTTACATATGCCTAAAGAACTAGCCCTTCCAAAGAAACGTGACTCCAGGAGATTAAAGGAATGAAGGTTTACTAACCTACTGGAATATACAGAATGTCTGCTTGTAGCTGCATAAGAATCTTGTTGCTGGTCATTCCTCCGTCTACCTGCAAATGACTGAGTGGAATTCCACAGTCGCGATTCATGGCATCCAAAATCTTAAATAAACCAATGCAATTAATGTTATGAAACGATGTCATAGTAACATCTTTCAAAGTGGCAATTCTCCATTTAAAAACTCTCAAGAGCTTCTGAGAGTCTACAAAGTAAAATCGGGAGCTTCTTATTTTTGTTTTTTCAAGCCCTCCTTGATCTGGTCACTTTTTCTCTCACTACACCTCTGCATTCACCCTGATATTCAGCTCTGCCAAACAACTCTATTTCACACCCTGTCTTCCAGCTTTGATGCCTATGTTTGTGCTATTTCCTTTGCCTAAAATATACCACTCAAGTCTTCCCTCAACCATAAAATGCCCAGTGCCTAGCGGAGAACAGGAAGTTAGAAGGTAATGGCAGCTGGAAGAAGGAAAAAAAAACCCTCCCTACTTAGATAAGAACCCACCTATTTAGATTAGTGTTTAGGCTTAATTTTTGATTAACTTTATTTTCAGTATTCAATAAATTTCAGGCATTAATATATAATTTAAAAGTAATAAAAGCAGAATAAGTACAAGAAAACAGGCCCATATTTATTACCTCTCGGGTTTGGAAACAAACAGCTTCTAATGCAGCAAAAGCAATGTGGCATTTATTGGTGAACTGAGTGAGTCCACAGATTATCCTAAAAATACAAAGATTTGCAGATCAAAGTGGTATAAGCAAATCATCTGTCTGAAATGTCTTGCATATGGAAAGATTGGACATAATTAAGTAACTCAGGCTTCATAGTTCACAATTCTGAATTCACATATGAAAAAGTTCATGAATAGATGACAGTAACATAAAACCAAATCAGTATTCATTTAGATGATGCCCCTTTGCAATACAACTTGAAGACACCTTGAAGATAAAAAAATAACAACACTAACATGAGTATGGATATGGCAGGGGTTGCTGCCAGCTGATTTTATAACTTATTAGAGCTTAAAGATTCTGAAATTGTACTCTCCAACTAGAAAGTTTTTCTCAACATTTAAAATTCATTGGAAAATAACAAGAAACTACTTTAGCAAATCAGTCTAAATCCCCCAAAAGCATACTGTACTTTCATGCTTACCCTCTTGCACTGGGCTCCCAATAAGGGGCATATAGCCCTGAAAATGCTGGGACGAAGTAGCAGCCATAAGAAGTACCTACTTCTTTAGCAAGTTTTTCTAACATTAAAAAAAAAGGAAAAACAAAATCACATGAATATCCTACTTTACTGAATAAACATACCTATTTAAACAAATTAGGACAGGGATTTTGGTTTCCAATTCATTGGTAAAGCAAAATGTTGTTAATTACAGTAGTATGTTAGGAACAACAAAACCAAGTTTCCCCCCATTAAACACCCCACTAAAGTGTAACCTAGCCCAAGAAATTAAGGAACTGGATTCATTTCTTTAAGGCATTTTTAGCTCACTTCCACTATTTTTAAGGTTGCTGACTAAGAGATGAAAAATTAGCCTCTAGTGTATCCCTGATCAGAAGTGTATTTCTGATTGTCTCACCTTTGGGCAAAGTTAAACAAGTGAATGAAAGAGTAAGCTCAAACTAATTACTTATAGACTGAAAATAGCCATATTAATACTTAAATTATAGGTACCAGAGTTTTAATGCTCACTTTAATCTAGGCATTAAAGCTCCTTCTCATCAGATAAATTTAACTAGACTACTTTACCTGTAAATTTTGGCAACCTCCAGTGCTCAATTTTACACTTGGGTAATTTTTATGCCTTACCTTGCTAGTTTATTAATAACCACCACTAATTATGTCAATTCACTGTTTTATAAATCTTCACAAAATTGTCTTTTTTGGTATAAGTCAAACTCATAATAGGGATCCATATAATTTATGGATCACATTCAGGGCAAAGTTAAGTATTTACAGATTGCAGAGATAAAATATTGAAATGCTTCATTCTTCAGATTTCCTAACCTTTTGTTAGTACATACTCACCAATTTCTTCTGAGGACTGTATAATTCCAAGATTGTCTCTTAGCCAGCGAATAACAGCACCAGCTATAGCTACAGATCCCTGAAGAAAAAAGGAATCCGAGACAAAATATGTGTTGTTACTACAAAAGGTTTGTATTAACCATATTCTCTGTGTATGACATAACCAGATGGATAAAATTCAAACAATTTCAATTTCGGGACTCCTACAAATACGATAAACTAGATCTTCTAATACAAAGTTTTACCTAGGTCACTAATGAAAGTGATGGACATTGATCTATGGAGCAGTTTACTTCTTGTACAACTTTTCTATTTGTTGCTAAGCTGCTGAGGTGTATTATTACATAGAATACATTCCCAACTTATCCACAAAGTTACTTGGAGGGGCCACATTAAAATTATTTTCAACTCCATTTCTCATATAAGGGGGGATCCAAACAAAACCAGGATTTATAAAAAATTGTGTATTTATTCTTACATGTTTGCACTTCAGTCACCTTAAAAGTATTCTCTGTTTGATGCAATACACCTATTGAGATGCTTTTTCCACTGCTTAAAACATTTTTTGAGCTCATCAATTTTGATGCCTTTCAGTGCTTCTGCCGTTTTTCTGTTTTACCTCTTCCACATCAGCAAAATTTTGCCTTTTGAGGACTTTTTTCATCCCAGAAAACAAAAAAAGTTGCTCAAGGCGAGATTGGGTGAATCGGGAGGGCGAGGCATGGAGGTCATGCCATTTTTGGTCAAAAACTGCTGAACACTTAGTGCGGTGCAGGCAGGTATGTTGTCATGGCAGTTACCTGTTTGCCACAACTCGGGAAATTTCTTCTGCAAACTGTCTCTCACAACAGTGCTAGCTGGTACACTGATGCCTATGGGTTCCTACAACACTTACCTTGTGGGGAAAGCCTATACTACAAGATGTTCGCCCTCCAAAAGATAATTCTGGTTTTCTGTGGGTCCCCCCTGGTATCTGATAGTATAGCAGATCAAGCAAAAAGCTTAGCAAAGAAGCTAGCTACTAAGTAATTTTTCCTTAAAATAAAATCACCAAGGAATGGGTTGAGGGGGAGCTGTGGCAACAAGAATAAAAACATCTGATTCTGAGTGAGATAAACTGGGTTTGAGTTCCAGTTCTAGTACTTAATTGCTATGTGATCTTAGGCAAGTTACTTAGGCTTTCTGAGCCTCTATTTCTTCACCTATAAGATGATGGTGACTATAACAACACTTACCTAAACAAACTACTATGAGGCTCAGTATGAGAATATATGTGAAGGTTCTTACTAAATGTAAACATTAACTTCATATTTTAAGTGTTAAGTGTCAGCCAAATTCCACTGACTGATGAATGGGTAAAATGTGGCATGTCTACACAATGGATTATTATTTGGCTATGAAAAGGAATGATGAACCCGTGAACTCAGGCAATCCACTTGCCTTGACCTCCCAAAGAGAAAAAAAGAAAAGGAATGATGTATTATACATCCTACAACATGGATGAGACTAGAACAGTACACAAAGTGAAAGAAGCCAGGCACAAAATACCATATATTGGAGGACTCCATTTATATGAAATGTTTAGAATAGGCAAATCCATAGATACAGAAAGAAGACTGGTGGTTGCCTAGGACTGAGAAAGAGAGGTTGTGGGGTTTGTCTTTGGAGTGATGACAAAAAGTGTTCTAAAGTTAGACTATGGTGGTGGTTGTAAAAATCTGTGAATACAGTATACTAAAAACCGTTGAGCTGTATACGTTAAAAGGGTAAATTGTGTTGTATATGAATTATAATTCAATAAAGCGATTATAAAGAGACCCTCAGGGCAAAAAAGTATCAGCACAAGCCATTAGGAATCTCAAAAAATATATATATTTTTGGCTCTGATGTTTCATTCATATAGATTATTAACGTAGATTACTTCCACAGAGTCACCCCAAACCAAATGTCAGGTGATATTAAATGTAGGAACCTACCTCAGGTCTACTAACTGAATCACAAATGGTCATGCCTTCTTGTTGTCAGTTGTCAGGATGTAAACAAACTAGAGGATGAGTATACTGACACATTCCATCATCCATAACTTCTCTGAGAAGTCACTATATGTTACTGAAAAGATGTACAATGCCACAACTGTTCTATTTATACAATGACTTTTTAACTATTAAAAATTTGAGGAACAGATGTGACACAGCTGTGTAAATAAAACAAGGCTTTAAGAACGGGACAAAAATAATTAAACAAATAAGTTCTTAATAAACTTCCTAACTTTGATATGTATACAGATTTAGGTGCTTAGTGGAACTATTCAGAGAATCAAGTAAATTTTTTGTTTAGAGGGACTTAAAAACTTTACTCTCAAATTTCCTTTAGAAACAGACAATTCAGAGATAGTAGCTGCCAAATACTAGTAAATGTATAAGAGTTTCTAGATCACTGCTGTACAATAGAAATACAATGGGCCAGGCATGGTGGCTCACACCTGTAATCCCAGCACTTTGGGAGGCGGAGGTGAGAGGATTGCCTGAGCCCAGGGGTTCGAGACCAGCCTGGGCAACTTGGCGAGACCTCATCTCTACAATAAATCTAAAAAATTAGCTGGATGTGGTGGCACGCATCTGTGGTTCCAGCTACTTAGAAGGCTGAGGCGGAAGGACTGCCTAAGCCCAGCAGTTCAAGGCTGTGAGCATGCTGCTGCACTCCAGTCTGAATGACAGTGTGAGACTCCGACTCAAAAAAAAAAAAAAGAAAGAAAGAAAGAAAGAAATATAATGTAAGTTGTATATGTAATATAAATTTTTGTTACATTAAGACAGTAAAAAGAAACAGGTAAAATTAATTATAATATATTAAGCTGGGTATAGTGGCTCATGCCTGTGATCTCAGCACTTTGGGAGGCGGAAGCGAGAGGTTTGCCTGAGTGCAGGGGGATTTGAGATTAGCCTGGGCAACTTGGCAAGACCTCATCTCTATAATAATCAAAAAACTAGCCAGGCATGGTGGTGTATACCTGTGGTTCCAGCTACTTGGAAAGCTGAGGTGGAAGGATCACCTGAGCTCAGCAGGTGGATGCCTGGGCAACAGAGTTAGACTCTGACTCAAAAAAAATTATAATATATTGTACTTAACCCAAAATATTACAAGTGTTATTTCGACATGCAATCAATAATAAAATAATTGAGACATTTAATTTTTTTGTACTAAGTCTGGGCAACATAGTGAGACTCATCTCTGAAAAAAAAAATTAGTTGGGCATGCATGCCATAGTCCCAGCTACTTGGGAGGCTGAGGTGAAAGGATTGTCTGAGCCCAGGAGGTCGAGGCTGTGATGAGTTGTGATAGTGCCACTGTACTTCAGCCTGGGCAACAGAGTGAGACCCCAACTCAAAAAACAGAAAAAGTGACAGGATGTATGTGATGATGTGTATGTGATTATGCTGTATACATTTTATAAGATTATTGCACCTGTCTTACTGAATATTCTCTCTTCCTTGCTGACATTAAGGAAACATAGGGCCGTGTTGGGGGCCCTTATGTAACAAAGTACTTCAGGTGGCCCTAGAAACTGAGAGTGGCTTCCATCTGACAGGTGGCAAGAAATTGAAGCCCTCAGTTCTAGAACAAGAAACTGAATTCTGCCAATAGCCTGAATGAGCCTGGAAGCAGATTAAACCTCAGATGAGACTGCAGCCTCAGCCAATACCTTGACTGCAGCCTTGTGAGACTCTAGTCAGGGTCCTCAACTAAGCTGTGCCTGAACTCTGTACCTTTGGGAAGTGAGAAATAATAAATGTGTGTTCTTTTAAGTCACTTAAGTTTACAGTGATATTTAGTATATTGTAATAGATTCCTACTACATAGGCTTATACCTAAAATGTAGTATCTAGCTCAAGAAAGATGAAAAATTCCAAAAAGGAAATCTTAGCACTATACTTATAAATCATACTAAAGAAGAGATAGGGAAAGAGACATTTAAAGAAACCAGTGGGGCAACATAGGAAACCCTCTTTGAAGCTCATACTTGAAAAAGAAAAAAATGGCATAATATAGGATTTGGTATTTAAGCAATATTTAGTGTATGTGTATTATCTGCCAGCCTACTGGGATAGAATAGAAAACAAGACAGACAAATACCCAAGCCTCAGGAACCCCATGTCCTAGCGACATAATACACAACGTGGAAGTCTCCAATCCTAAGTAAGTACAAGTTCAGAATCACATTAAGGGCTCCCCAAAAGGACTTTTGTTTTGTGAAACAATATTTAGAAAAAGAAGAGGAGCAAGGTAAGGGAGAAGCATAGCTTCGGGAAAGAGTCAAGTATTAACAAGAAGATGGAGGGAAGGCAGAACCACTCAACCGCTCTATTGTGTTCCTGTTGCTTCCGCCACTGAGAAACATTTTCCAACTAGAAAGGTAAGACAAATTTAAGTAGTTGGATATGAGTTTAAAGTCACAGAAAAACTTAAGGATCCTGTGCCCTGATTCCTTTTTACAAATAATGAAAATGAAAATTGAGAGATGCAAAAATGTTGGGCCTAGTATCTCCTGCCAGGGGCTTGGGAGAGGGAAAAAAAAGCATTCTCTTGGTGATGAAAAAGAAGATGTTTCTATCAACTTCAAAAATTCCCTTTGTTCTAAACACAGAGGATAACAGACAATATAAAAAGAGAATACTAAAACAACACATGCTGATTCAAAAACAGAGTAATATCTATATTGACAGAAACAGAAATGCATAACCAAGCAGAATTAAAGCCACAAGCATAATGGGTTCTGAATTATTTTTCTGTATGTGTCAGGGAGGAGGATTGGTTGCTGAGAATGGGTTCCTCCAGAGGAAAGGGGTCAAAAATTCTTTGTGCATTGACAGGGAATAGAATCAGGCTCAATGCTTGAAGCCAGGGCTAGGTGGCGCTCTCTTACTGATTAAGGCTATGGTTTAATGGCCGATGAGGCTGTAAGTGAAAATTCTAACTACATGAAAAAAATTTATCATTCGGAAATCGAGGCCAGGTGTGGTGGCTCACGTCTATAATCCCAGCACTTTGGGAGGCCGAGGCAGAAGGATTGCTCAAGCCCAGGAGTTTGAGACCAGCCCGGGCAACATAGCAAGCCTTTGTCTCTACAAAAAAATAAAATTAAAAACATAAAAAAAAAAATAAAAATAGCCGGTGGCATGTACCTGTAGTCCCAAAAACAAAAACAAGCTGGGCTCGGTGGCTCAGCCTGTAATCTCGCGCCTTGGGAGGCTGAGGTGAGTGGATTGCCTGAGCCGGCGGGTTCGAGACCCGCCTGGGCAAGCGAGACCTCATCCCTACAATAAATCAAAAAAAAAAAAAAACCAGCCGGGCGTGGTAGCGCGCGCCTATAGTTCTAGCTACTCGGAAGGCTGAGGCGGAAGGATCGCCGGAGCCCAGCAGGTCGAGGCTGCGGTGGCCGGGAGCGGCCACTGCACTCCAGTCTGGGTGACAGAGTGAGACTCCAACTAAAAAAAA
>CAUYQG010194176.1:0-15516 GCA_963574415.1 Tarsius wallacei
CCCCCCCCCCCCCCCCCCCCCCCCCCCCCCCCCCCCCCCCCCCCCCCCCCCCCCCCCCCCCCCCCAGGCATGGTGTTCTTTATCTCATCTTAAACTAACTGTTTTGCTTTGTTCCTTGCTATAGTCCAAGTAATAATTTTATGGTTTTTGTTTCTCAAAGCTCAACTCATTCTGTTCTTCAGGTTTCCAATGTTATTCAGGCTTAATGCAATGTTTAATATTTGATTTATTCTTTCTCTCCATCTTTTTTAAAGTTATAAGACCATTAATGAGCAATTCCATGTATACCCACATTACTATTAATAGTTATGTCACCTTAATTTCTGATTGAATTATCAATGTCAGTATTTAATCTTTAATATTCACACTCTTTCTTGAACATTGATAGAATGATATTTTTTTCTTGTTTTTAAAAATCTTATGCTTCCTTCCAAAGCCCAATTCAATTCGTTATTTTGATTTTGGCAATTATGATTTATAAAGTTACTTGAATCCAGACTGGCATTTTCTCTGATAATTTTCTATTCTACTGAAGTATTAAATTATGTATTAAGTCATATGGCCTGATTTTATCAAAATGAGACTTCTTCGTCAGAACTCAAAATATTTGAAGCAGGTGTTAGAGGGGTATGTCACTGTTAAGGACCAGCCAAGCACCTCTACTGAGGTTTTTTTTCATCAATGTATCTACAGTACCTTTGAATCAAGGACTCAACCTCTGTTTCCTGAGTGGAAAGTCGCCTGTCTAAATTGTCTATGTCCTTGGTTTGTAACAAAGAAGGTGATCACAGCTAAAGTTTAAATGCATACCAGTTAAAATTTAGTGGCTCAAGAGAGTGTTTTTCTTCAGGAAGAGCCATAGACAATGGATAAACAGTTCTCCAACACAATGAATAAGCGCAATGGACTAAACTCCTGCATGGGCATCTTGGAGCTCTCTGCCATGTGATTTGGGATGATGCCATGCAGGTATCAGCTTCACTCAGCTCAGTCAGCTTGCCCCTGCAGCCATCTCTCAAAGGACTTGCCCCTGCACAGTATCTTCCTAGCCTTGGTCCAAACTGGCTCCATATAGATTCTTCTTGAGAAGGAGCAGGATGTTTTCTTTCTTACTGACACTATTATTATACTTATACTATAAAGTTGATTTTCTTATTTTACTATGTTTCACCTTGGTTTTCAGAAGTCTCATTAGAAAGCAAAAACACAACAGAGTAATGTAACATTAACCTTTTAAATTCCACATTTTTATATAACACTCTCTGTTTTCCTCAAGGGATGCTTCTACCTGACAAAGAAAAGGACATTTAATATAAAGCTGTTTTACAATGACAGCACCAAGCCTCAACAGTTTACTCCCTGGCTCACTATCGCACCCGATAATATTATGCTTATTTCTTCACAATTTCCTCAGCCATGTAAGTGGTCTTCAAACATTTTAGTCAATCCTGTCCCTGAACTGTTTTAGGGATACTGTCCTCTAACTTTATCTCAGCATCTCACTTCCACAGTCATTCACAGTGTTATTAATACAAACAACTGCAGTACTTCCATAGTTACGATTTCATGCTTCCAACCTTCAACTGCTATATCTTATCTTACGTTTCCTCAGCTCATTCCCTCTTGTACCATGATATCAACAATCCTTCAATTCCCCTGAGGACTCTCATTGTCGCTACCAGCTTTTGAAAGTCCCTATGCAGTCAGTCTTCCTGATGTCTTCCTTAACTATGTTTAATCATCATAATTTGGTCTTTATATACTCCCTCAATTCCATTATTCCTCTCTTTATTTGAGTAAACTTTTGGCAAAACCATGGCCTTGTTTAGGTTCATCTCTCTGTCAGTTTCACTTATACCAAAGCAGCTGACTCTGGTTTGAGCATAAAAACGCAGCCACATGGGATGATCTCACCTTAAATTCAAGACTACAAACTTCAAGTGGGTCACCAATGCTGCAGCCTACCATACTCTACATTTCTAGCCTATTTAACACTCCTTATCGTCTACACACAAATATTGTATTCTCCCCACTTGAATATGAAGACTTGCTTCTCCATCCTCATTGTTTAACCAGTGGCAACATTTCCTATATTGCTGAACACACTGAAGCGGTTAGAAGAGAATTTTCACAAGCTGAATATTTTGTTCACTCTTTACCAACATCTGCACCCAGACACTTTGCCATTTTTTATTACCATATATAAACCCTATGCTTTAATCGATATTCACTCTTTCCATTTTAAATCAAATTCCACTCTTTGTTTACTGCTTTAGGGTATTATTCAATAATTTTACTTTCTCTGTCATTAATTTTTTACCTCTCTGGTAGGTCATTCCCATTAAAATTCTCAGTTCTCCCCTTACTTAAACTTGAAGAAATAATTAACAGAGTTAATCATTTTCCTTGTATTACTTTCTTCACCTGGTTTCTAGAATGCATCACTTTCTGTTTATTCATCCTTCACCTTATGTCACTGTCTGTTCCTTCCTGGTCCTTATGGATCATTCCTCTTCTTCCTTCCCAACCATTTATTTTGCCGTGTATAGGAAGGGCATTGTTGCTTTTCTATTTCTCTATATTCACATTCTGTCTGATGACCTCATCCAGCCTCATTATTCCAAACTCCCTCTCTATGTGAATGGATTTTAATTGTATAGTTCCATATAATTAGCACACTAACAACTTGTCCTCTTGTCTACATATAAGTATCTTAAGTTCAACATATCCAAAACTGAATATTTGACCTCCCAAAACCTATGCTACCTACTGTACTTGCCGTGTCAATGGATTCAACTCCATGTTTCCATTTGCTCAAAACAACTTTGGAATCATCTTAAATCATATATGTTTAATCTCTTGTTTTTTTCCCAACACTTTTACTCCATTACTCTGTCAGCAGTTTCTATTGGTTTTATTTCATCACTATATTCAAAATACAAGAACTTGTCATCAGTTTTACAACTACAATACTGGACTGAATCACAATCGTTTCTTTATGCAACTCATCACAATAGTCTTCTCTCTACTTTTTGAGTTCCCACAGTTTATTCTCAAATCAACTAATAAGTGATTCTTTTGCAAACTAAAGTAGGATCATGTCACTTCCATCCTGAAAACCTAAATGACTCCCTAAGTCAACATAAAAGCTAAGGTTTCTACAATGACTTTTGAGGCTCTGAAAAATATGTCTTTTTTGTCTCCATTCTCCATGTTTTCTAATTTTATCTTCTTGCTTATTTTGCTTTAACCATAATATCCTTCTCATTGATTTTTTTTTTTGTTTTAAGAATACAGCTTGCTTCTTCCACTTTATGGTCCTTGTTCTAGTGATTCCTGCTGCCTGCATTTCTTGCTTCATGGCCACTTCGTCCATTGTAAGGGCCAGCAGCATAACACCTTTAAATCTGAGTCCCTTTCCCTTTCTCTCGCTCTCTCTCTCTTTCTCTTTCTCTCTCTCTCTCTCTCTTTCTCTCTTTGTTATATAAGATCAAATTGCAACTAGAGTCTACCGTATACACTATACAATCAGTTGTAAATACAGTTTTTTATATTATACACACTAGTTTTATCCTAAATGCTACTGGGTTCTTTAGTAGTTCTGTTCCTCTACTTTATTATCCCCCATATTTAGTCTGAAGGAGATTGGTGATGCTGTATAGCCGAGGTCTTTTTGGTTTCATCACCATTTATACCCTTAAGACATGTATCTAAATAGGTATCACTTATATGCTTTAACCACCCTTTTTGGATTAATAGTGAGTCCAGTAACTAATAATTTTCGATAGTAGAGAGGTTTCCAAGGCCTCATTAACTATTATACAGCCACGTTTAATCATTTTAAAAATAAGATTTAGTGACATAAAAGTAAAATTTTATCATTTATGTAACATGTGTGAGCATATATTTTTCAGGACAAAATCAACCAACTAGATCAAAACAAAATAAAAAAAACACTAAGTAAATAGTTTTATAATTAAGCAATTCTTAGAAACATATTCAAGTAATAAAACAAAAATGAATTATAACTAAGTTTTGGGAGACAGATAATTTTAATTTAGGCGAAAGGAGCATCTACTCTCTTACAAATTTGAGAGTCTACGAATTTATAGGACACTTAAAGGGAACACTTTTAATTGTTCTGATCTCTGAGTATGGGTTGAATATCCTTCTTTTGTTGTTTCGCAACACCAAAATCTTCTCATATCTTAGCATGTTTTTGTATTATATTATAATTTTCTACTTACTTTTCTACTTACTTTTCTGTATCCTTCTATTACCTGATAAGCTTCAGAAGGATGGGGTCACAGATCTCTTATATAGTTTAGTATCATCAATACACTAAATGATTGACTTTTACTTTCAAAAAATATTTATTGGAAAAATGAGCAAGTTAATTCATAAAAAATCTAAATATCCCTAAGCTTCAACCCAAAAATTTATATTATTTTTTTTCATTGAAGAGAATGTTTCTTTTCTTGAATGCAGTGCAAGCAAGCCAATAGTCTTGTCTATTGAGTGCTAATGTGTGTAAGATGTTCTGCTGGAAGGTTACAGACAATAAAAAAACATGTAACTTGATGGAGAAAAAACAGTTCTATTTGAAAACAAAAGGATAAATTAGAATTAGCTATAATAGATAGTATAGTACTCTTTTTGGTAATGTTATGCATTCATTATGATTTGAAATCTAAAAAAGTGTACTTAATTATTTGCTGCACTGACTCTAGCATCTCTCTCATTAACTTTGTATTTGGAAAGTGGCTTGAATCTACCAGTGTACTGCATGATCTTTTCAGATTTTAGCTTTGATTAAAGGTAGAACATTTAGGAGATGATTAGATCATGAAGAGAGAGCCCCCATGAATGTGAATGTGATTCATGCCTTTATGAAAGAGGAAACTTGTTTGTACCTTCTGTCATGTGAGGATCCTGTTAGAAGACATCGTCTATGAAGAACAGAGCCTCCCCAAGGTACTGAATTTGCCAGTAAATTGATCTTGGTCTTCCCAGCCTCCAGAATTGTGAGAAATCATTTCTGCTGTTTATAATATACCCAGTCTAGGGTATTCTGTTAAGGCAGTGTAAATGGACTAAGACATATCTTCAGTGTGGAATAAGGAACACCAAGTGAAAGGAAACAATGAAAATATTGTAACTATTCAAATATGTATGTTTTCCAAAATATAGTACTAATATATAACCACTATGTAAAAGTCAGGCATTTACTATAACCATCATATTGGACAAATATTTTTTCTTTACTTCTTCCCAACTCCCCAAGAAAAGGAGAAGAATAAGCTAAGACCCAGTTAGTTCATCTGCCCGTATTTAAAATACACTATGCATATTTAATCTACCACACAATTTTCACTCAGTAGTGTAGTTTGATTGTTATTTTTAATGAACAGCATGGAGTTATTGGATGTGCCTTGCCTATTAGAAAATCCATGGGATAAGAGAGTATATGTGTGTGCAATTCAATTATCTGAGGATAAAGCTCTTTGGACACGTTTTATTCATACCATAAGCAGCAAAGATTACTTCTTACTTTTATGAAATATTTGTTTTTGCAGATCTGCTCTAAGAATTATTGAAATAAGATTTTGAAAACTAGATAATTTTTATAACCCTGTTACAACATATAAGGTGGTAGAATATTTCCTCTTGACTCTAGAAAATACACAACTAATTGATTGAAAATATTAAAGAAGCAGGAGAACATTAACTTTAAAATATTATTCTTTTATTTTTAACATGACTATTATGATTGCTTTATTCTTAATATAATTAAACCTATTAGTGCAAGGTACTAGATATGAATGAGTAATGGGAAATTCATCCTTAAATCATCTTATTTAATAAAGTTGTCAAATTCAACTTTCATAGGTCAGAATTCTGCATCAATAATGTTTGGTGAGAATATTCTATGCTATTGACATGAATCTTATAAACCATAAACTTTTTCATTGAGTTGTTGCTCATTATATCAATAACTTTAATGAAAACCCTTCAAGATTTTCACAACTTCATTACCTTTTTAAAAAATCAAATGAACGTAGAAGTATAAAACAAGTTTCAGACTTGACTTGAGTTTTTAAAATTAATTCTTCTCGATGAATATTTTATAGTTTTCCTTACATGTGGCATTCTGAATGTGTGAAATTAGAATGTTCGTATGGTGCCAAAATAATCTTTCAATTTATTTTGTCTTTATTATTATAGTCATCACCTTGTGTTATTACGATTGCTGCTTCTTTCTTTTGGCATAATTACAAACACTTTTGGAAGTTTGTCTTCTAATAAATTGGATCTGGTGGTTATCAACTTTATATTAGATGCATATAGTTAACATCTACTTCCAAACTTCCTGTTTACATTTTAAAGTCCCCTGAAAATGAGTTTTATGAGCTATTGGAAGAGGCATTTGTAGTTGGTATGTGAACAATATGCCAGCCAAGACAAGTCTGTGTGTGGGCTAAAGCGACAGGAATGGAGGCAAGGAAAATACACTTGGTGAGCATTCCAATCAGCAAGTTAAATAGAGTTGGAACTTGTTCCAGATATTTTGCATAAATACTATTGTTTTATTATAGTGATAAATTTAAAAAATAGGTTCCATTATTTTGAGTTTTAATATTATGAAATAGAGACTTCTATTATGTAGTATCACCAGGATTACATACATATCACCAGGATTTATATTCCAGTCAGAACTGGAACCCAAGGACATCTGATTCTAATATTTAAACTCTTAATTATAGTAGCTCTTACTGCCTCAATCTACAAGCAAATTGCAACCTAAAGTTATATTGGAAGGTAAGAAGTAGTCTTACCATCAATCTGCCTGTGTTCACGAGTAAGAGAAAATAAAAAGATAATTTTCAATGAAAAGAATATGTTCTAGTTATCTCTTGCTATATGATAGACCCTCAAATCTCTCATGGTTCTGAGGGTGACTGGGTTTAACAAGGCAATTTTCAGCTGGGATTTCATGGACTTAGTAAATTGATGACTGAGGTTGGAGTCATCTCTCAGATTTCTTCCTACTTTTGTCTGGCAGTTGATGCTGACTGTCAGCTGACTTCAGGTGGAGTTATCAGTCAGATCATTTTCACATGTCTTGTCTGTGTGTCCTGGGCTTACTAACAAAATGGCAGGTTGGTTCTAAGAACAAGCATTGAAGAAAGTAAGCCATGTAAAAAGTTTTACAACTTAGCCCTAGGAGTCATGTCAGTTCAGCAACCTCTATATGTTTGAATGTGAGTCTTCAAGGCCAGTGATGCCCAAGGGAGGATAATTAGACTGAAAGGAGGGTCAAAGAATCTGAAATCATATTTTAAAGAAACCACCTCAGCCTTCATGTATTCTGATCTCTTGCTCCCTCTTTTTTTTTGCCAGCTAGTAGACTAATTTCCTGATTTCTTGACAGTTTTTGAGACATTATTTTTCACAGCCACCTTAATATAGGAGGAATCAGGTTGAACATATTGAGCATATGCTATGGAGACTTTTGGGAATAGACACAATTACACAATGAGTTTGAATGAAAAGAATACCTTTACAGAAATTAGAGGCCTGGGTTCCTGGTTTTATCCTTCTTTAGTCAATGTATATTTGGACTTGGGTAGATCACTAAACTTCTTGTACTTTAGTTTCCTCATCTGTAAATAAGAAAGTTATCTTTGGGGTTTCAAATGAGATAATGAGAAAAAAATGCTATGTTATAAAGTTTTCTCTAAAATTAGCCTATTCAAATCAAATAAATGTACTGCCTCCAAGATATATAGGGTCTTTGTTGATATAGGGTCTTTGTACAAGATCACAGAACACGGGCAAGGGCATAGCTAATTTCAGAAGCCCTTGACCAGAACTTGAACTATCATATTGCAGTTTAAGTTCTTATAATAACTTACTGGCAGGAAACAACATTGTTTCTGTAATTTTATAATCATCATATTTACACTTTTGGTTAATTTTTTTGTACTTTAGCTTACTTGACACACATTTTGCTTTTGTACTGATAACTGTTTTGCATAATCTTTTCATCTGAAGTCTGCATTTTATAATTTTGTATGCTTCTAAGTTCTTCTGATAGGCTAAAACCAATTATTCAGTAATAGTCATGTTTAAACTTCCAACCTATTAGTCAAGAGATGAATAAAATAAATAGAATCTGATTCTTGAGATTTACTGGTTGGATGAGAGCAAAAGTAGTCAGAAAATGCCTAATCAACTGACAATGTACAGAAACCAAACTAGAACCCAGTGATGATCTGCTAAGACATCATTTTTCTATTTTCTCTCTTTGTCTCTATTGCCTCCTCCCACCCCCTCTCTCTCATAGAATATATCCTAGCCTTCTATTTATGGTAATGAATCTCATTTCAAGAATAAACAGGATGGCATTTTGAAGTATATGTAATATATTTTATGCTGTATTTGATGAGCTCATCTTAAATTTTCAGCAAAAATATTCTTAGATTAAGACTGTAACTTTACATTGTTTCATTCGTTTATCAGATATCTATTCCTAGTCTTGAACCCTACATGGTGTTTAAGACAAAATTGATGATTAAACTGAGGTGGCTCCAGCTTTCACAGAGCAAGCAGGCTTATGGATACAGCTGATAATTGTTCATCGTGGTGGCTCATGTTCATTCACCTGCCAGTGAAGGTATACAGAAAAGCATATTTGAAGGTTTCTAATCAAAACATGGGGAGTTGGGTGATCTCTATCACTATAGTGACATTTCAGTTAAGACAAGGATTGAAGAAGATTAATTGTAGTAAATGTTAGAGATTGGGGGAAATGCCATACAACAAATAAAAATACATTTGATTTTGGTTAAATTGTAGCAAAAAAATGGTATTTAAGCATAAGACAAATGATGATGTCAAGCATACCCCACATACATTCAGGGGTTTTGATTTTATCCCCAGAATCATGGGGAGACTCAGAATGAATGAGAGCATTTTTCCTCCTCCAGGACTTGATGTCAGTTTCTCTGCCTGTCTTTTTCCTAACTGTGCCCCACTGCTTAAGCTTAGCATCCATCTCCACTTCTTTTTGCCAATATGAGCACAGAATAACAGTCAAAAAAGATTGAAATTTTTGCAGATATTAATTTGTGCTCTGTGATTGTTTTTAGAAAATAATCATGCAAAATGAGAGCTATTTTTTATTGGTTTAATTTCTTACCTCCAGTTCTAACTTTCATCCATTATCATCAAAATAGGAATGTTATTTAGTCAGACTTCTAGGTTTTGAGGTCTTTGTGTTTTCTATTCTTCAAGGGAAGAGTTAAGAATGTTCTTAAAATTATATGTATATTTTTCATTAATATTTTAATTTGGGCACACAAACACAAATGCCAACTATAATAAAGCAAGTAACCTTAATGAGTAAACTTAGTCATGTTTAAGAAATAAATAAGCAGTCAAAACAAATAACCGTAAAATAGATTTAGAAGAATAATTCTATAATTTTGATACAGCCTGAGTATTGGATGACATTAAGAAATTATAGCTATTTTTAGATGCAATGGTGATATTGTGCTTATATAGAAAAAAGGGGTTTTTTAAGCAATATACGCTGGAATATTTAGGAGTGAATATTATGATGTCTGCATTTTACTTCAAAATATTTTGCCAACAATTATAAATAAGTATAAAACAGAAATTAGTAAGGAGGGCTAGGCACCATGCTTAGCTAAGGATACGTTTTGTAAATTAGGAGCCATAAAAAATATGGATTTAGCATAGGGCAAATTTTCAATTTTTTAAGAAAAGCTATAAATTCTGATTTTTATATGAAACTACATGAGTTTTAAATGTTGGCACTCAATCAATTTTGTGCTATTTATTTCAAACAAAACATACTTAAAACATTTAACCTTTAGACCATCTCTAAAATCTTTAGCTTAGGCTTATGGACAAATGTGGAAGAATAAACTCAGTTTTAGAGCACGAGAAAGCAGAAGCTACTCTGTTGAGGAGAGGAGATGAATGCATCTCTATAAACTAGAAAGCAGACCTGGTACTCTAAGTATTCAAGTAGTACATGCACAGAAGTAGTGGGATTGAGAAAGCTACATTTCAGAGAGAGATTTATGTCAAGGCCTTTTGTTTCAAGAACCACTGGAACTTAAAATGTATCCAAATTGGAATATGCAAGTATGAACCTATGAATGTCTAATTTTGCATTTTATATGGCCACTGGAATCTTTGCCTCAATTTGGGATTAGATGTCTTCCAATGACCTCAATACATTTTGAGCTTCTCTAGTGGAGTATAAGGTAGAATGAGTTAAATTTTATTTTGTGTAATACAAAGTGACATGACATTTCTTGTAAGCATTTTGTTGAGTGAAGCTCATCTTCCACAGATATTTTACAAAATTATTCCTTTGACAAAATGTCAGTTTGGGAAATGAATTAAAGATGATTATGTCGAAAGGTAGTGAGACCAATAAATAGACCAGTTTAGTAGCCCAACCTACAGGGTAGGCTGGTCTGAAAAAGAAATATGAAACAGGAATGTAGTTAAGTAAGTGATGAGATGAAATATACAGCAAAGTTGTTTGTTTGTTTGTTTTTGAATAAACAGGACAACAAATAAAATAGATAAGTCAAAGTTTTCAAAAAGGATTTCTGGGCTTCAAGTTTAGATGGGTGGATAACTCTTAGTGTCATCCTCTGAGCTAGAGAAGGTGGGTGTAAAAACAAGTTCAGACGGGGAGGAAGGTTGGACATGTTAATATGAAATGCATAGGGGATCTTCTGGTCAAAAGGCCCACAAGTCATTTACAAATTGATCTGAAGCTTAATAGAGAAATCTGAGCTAGTGATATAGATCTGGATCATGAATTTAGCTGGTGATGATTCAAGCAGACAAATGATCACAGAAAATGTGTAGACTGGGAAAAAAAAAACCAGGCTTGGGGATAGCTTATAGTAAACACTAAACACTTTCAAGCTTGGGTCTTCTCATTACCATTCCCTTATTATATTTTTCCAAGAGTGTTCACTTGACCCAAACTGAACCAATCATAATATCTTAGTACCTTAGCCACAGATATTGGCAAGATGGATAGACATGTTACCAAAATCGGGGTAGTCAGAGTTAAAACTATAGCTAGGAAAAGGGTATTAATTTCTGCTATTGTTGTGAACTGTGAGTAGATGATCGTAGGAATACTTGTGTGTGGAGAATGCAAGACAGTGGTGAAAGAGAATACAGTGTGTAAAAAAAAAGGTAGAAAAGAGGCAGCAAGATACTCTTGATAGCATTTGAAATTTTGGTTCCATTTTTTTGTCAAAGCCTGTTTTTAGAAAAGTCAATATTTTTTCATGATCTATTTAAGATTTATTAAGATTTAAAATGTTTTCTTATTTATTTAAGATAATACAAGAACAATATATATTTTTCAAGAAGTTAGAATGTATAGAGAACTAAGGCACAGAATCACAGCTGTAGAAATTGAGGGGAGGTTAGGGCTTAGAGGTTTTTTTCATGTGTAATTACCAAATTAATGACAAAATCTAAAAAGAGAAATGAAAAGTATGTTTGAACACCTATAGGAAGGATCCAGTAACAAGGAGGGAATTTTATTGACTCACACTGAAAAGTTTAACATTAATTCTTAATTATACAGCCCACAAATAATGAGTGATTTAGACTGAACTGCAACAGTAACAGTTGATCTTTAATGGATAATACTAGTTTCCAAAGTAGTTTCAAGAAAAGTATCTCTTCCAAAAGAATAAACGTATTTAAAATGAAAAGATTTAAAATTTGCTAAAACAAGTAATATATAATATTCCACAATAATTTTAGTTTTCAGTGTTTTTCCCTTGATCCTTAAACATTTTTAAGTTCTTTCCTTCATGTGAACAGATGACACATTGAAATTATGAGTCAATTTTAGTGCAATTAGCAATATATTAAATATTCAATAGAGACAAATTCTCTCAAAATGTACTTATTAAAAGTTTTTGGGTTTTATCTTTATCTTATCTCGATCTTTAAAAAAAACTGAACAATTATTTAGCAAGCTTTAAGTATGAACTTGACAATAATAATTGATGTTAAATCGCTAACAATTTAACCACATTGTGAACTGGGATAATTTCACAGTATTATTCATATTGGGAACTGAGTCATGCAAATAGCCTGAATTAGGTTGAGTAGTTGACAATAATCAATTTATATTCCCACTAAGATTATGACACCATTAAATTTACATTTCCATAAGAGGGGTTTACGTTAAAAAATACTACCTGATAAGCGGACTATGAGACTCTGGCTAAATCTATAATGGAAGAAAGAAATCTATTTTGAAGTTATTTCAAACAGCAGCCAAATATACTCTTATTGGAGTGTGTGTGTGTGTGTGTGTGTGTGTGTGTGTGTGTATGTGTGTGTATGTGTACTTCTAGTAAAGCAGGGACGAGCATAAATGTCTTTTTCTGCTCTCTTGAAGTCATTTGGCCCCTTTAATTTCCCACCGGAAATTATATTGCTAGACTATTACTATGAGTCTCTTTCCTTTATTTGCTAAGTTTTGAGAGATAACTATTTTGAGTTTAAAATGATATATTATATGAAGAAAATGTATTCACATGGAATTTTTTGAGTAAGTAGGGACATGATAAGACCTCATTTATTATTATTATTACTTCATACAGTTTATTATGGTCTTTTAATTTCCTTTTGGCCAAAGACAGATTCTTGTAGAAAGTAGATATACAGTCATGAATCACATAACAACATTTTGATCAACAACAAAATGCATATGGATGGTGGTCCCATAAGATCATAACGGAGCTGTCTTATGCTGGTATAGCATATGCATCTATTATACTATATTTTACTGTACCTTTTCTATTTGAGGTATATTTAGATTAAAAAGTCAACGTGTTTCAGTTGCTTACAGTATTCAGTACAGCAACATGCTGTACAGGTTTGTAGACCAGGAACAATAAGCCATATCATATATATCTATATAGCACGGTGTGTAGTAGGCTTGACCACCTAGGTTTGTGTATGCACATTCTATAACGTTTGCATAACAAAGAAACCATCTACTGATACATTTCTCAGACTATATCTCATTCGTTAAGTGATACATGACTAATTATATTTGAGAATATGAAAAGAGAGCAAAGGTGAATATTATTTGTTATATTCTTGTTTTCTCTATCTACTTTTGTCTGAAAAAATATCCGTATTATTAATTAAATATATACCTTATATGTTTTTAAGATTAGTTAAGTAGATGCTCAAACTTAATTCTTTCCAATGTGCTATAAACAACCGTGTAGTTTGCTGATGGAATATATTAGATGCTATTTTTTAATTTAAAAGAAATCCAAGTACTTCTAATGTACATGGTGGCCAATTTGCAATTATGATCTCCATTATGAGATTCTTCCAGGAAATGAGAGGTGCATTATAATTTAAATGGAGTTGTAGATCTGGTTGATTTTAATTTGTGACCTAGAGGTCAATAGTTATTGGGTGTAATAACCCTCTGGTAATGGGGAAATTCAAGGCACATTTGTATAATGAGAAATCATAACTAGTTATGGTTCAAGATGATGATTTTTCTCTTTGTCATTCTGATCGGCTGCAATTCTTAGTTTTATAGACTTCATATCGCTAGCATTTAAGATATATTTTTACTAGGCAAAGTTATAAAGTCTTTGACTTATAATAAAATTTATAATATCCACTATGTTCAATGCAGTGCTACTTGTATATGCTTGCTATTTTGAAATACATGTTTTTATTGTCTTTCTGATAACTCTTGTATTAGTGTTTGCTTAATGCTTTTTTTTTACAAGGTTTTCTTTCAGATAATCAGGTTTTACTAGATTGATTGATTGGTTTTACTAAATTAAATTGCACATTTTCTTGATTGAAGAAATTCAGAACAATGCTGTCCTTTTATAAAACTTTTAATTGCACATCAGAAATAAAATAAAATTTATTACAAGGTTAGACACTGGCAATTCCAAGTTAAATGGGAATTACACAGAGTAAAATAACATAAAATCTGATCTTTATTTATCATTACTAGAATCAGAATTTAACCTTGAACTTAAAATAATGCAAATTAAAATACAGTCAAAACTTTAAAAAGTAAATGAAAAGTATTTCATCATGGGAAAAGTGCTTTACTCATTACTAAAAATAAAATAAAATAATGATAACGATAATATATTTTTTGAGCAACCATGCTATGTAGCAGAAACTCAAAGGTTATTATTATGTATCCTTTTAATTGATCTTCATAATTACCAAATGAGAAAAGTACTATCATTATGCCCATTTAAAAAATGTTAAATCTGAGACTATGTTCAATGCATAGTAACTAGGTCAAGGTCACACTGTTCTTTAAGGGATGTAGGTCTCTTTGGTTTCAAACTCTGTGCTTTCTGAACCACTATTTTTTGAAGTTTTTTTTTTTAAATCATCTGCTGTTCAATAAGAGTTTCAAGTTGAGTCACATAAGATTCTACATCTTACTTCACATCTGCGCTCTATAGAATTCATGCTTCTGACATATGACAGCCTGAAGAAGACAAGAAGTAAATAATGATTACTCTAATTCACTTAAAACAATGTACAAATAAACACAATTGTAGACAGCTCAGCAATAGGATGGAATAAACTGCTTGTTTTTCTATGATACATAAGCCTTTTGGCAGTGCTTTCATTGGACTTGTGCCTCTTCTGTTTCTGAAGGAGTTCTCCATATCCTGCAATGTACATTGGAGCACTGGCACTTACTCCTCACTCCTCCAACAATCTGGGTGAAAGGAGATGTTGGAAGAAACATAACAAATGCTGTAAAAATCCACTCTATTGTTGCAGTGAACATTCTCTTGCTTTACTTTAAGGAGTCTCATAGCACCATTCTTGCTTTTCAATGAATATATCACACAGTTTGTAGACATTATTAGAATTACTTTAGCATCAGCTTTCCTTTCCTGGGGTTTAAACAGTTATAATAGGTGAAACAAATATGTTTATTTAAGGCCTTTGATATTTAAATGAAAAACAAATTTTGTTCACTATTTGGCATTAAAAATAAACCCAGAAAACTGATCTACTGGGGGGAAAATGAAAAGAAATTAAAATCTGACACTATCAAAGCAGGAACATAGACACTGAGTGTTTGAAAAATGGATGAAAGCACATTAAATGTGTTCAAGTTTTTAAATAGTTTCAGTCACATTTTTGAATTTCAGCTTATTGGAATCCTGAGAAAATAAATATATATTATAAGGTAATATTGGGAAATTTACAGTAGATTCATTAAAAATGACTTTTTAAAAAGGTTCAAAGCCGGGCTCGGTGGCTCAGCCTGTAATCCCGCGCCTTGGGAGGCTGAGGTGAGTGGATTGCCTTAGCCCGCGGGTTCGAGACCCGCCTGGGCAAGCGAGACCTCATCTCTACAATAAATAAAAAATTAGCTGGGCATGGTAGTGTGCGCCTGTAGTTCCAGCT
>CAUYQG010194177.1:0-61229 GCA_963574415.1 Tarsius wallacei
TGATGAAGCTGAGCTTGGCTGGATAGGAAATTCTTGGTTTAAATTGCTTATCTTTGAGGACCTTGAATATATGGCTCCAATCCCTTCTTGCTTGTAGTGTTTTTGCTGATAGGTCTGCTGCTATTCTGATTGGTTTTCCCCGGTAGGTAGTCTGACCTTTCTCTCTTGCTGCCTTTAGGATTTTTTCTTTTGTGCCTACTTTGTGTAGGTGAATTGCTATGTGTCTAGGGGTTGGTCTTCTCATTTGATGTCTTGTGGGGGTTCTCCATATCTCTTGTGCTTGGCTGGTCACATCTCTGGTGAGATGGGGAAAGTTTTCTTGGATTACCTCCTGGAATTATTGTTCCGAGTTGTTCTCATTTTCCCTTTCTTCTTCTGGGATATCAATCAGGTGTTGTTCTCATTTTCCCTTTCTTCTTCTGGGATATCAATCAGGTGTAGGTTCGGCCTCTTGATATAATCACACATCTCTTCTAGACTTTGTTCCTTCTTTCAGAGTCTTTTTCTATGTTTTTTACAGATCGGGTTAATTTCATTTTCTGGTCTTCATGTTCTGAGATTCTTTCTTCAGCTAGATTGATTCTGCTTTCCGTGCTTGTCATCTTGTTATTTATTTCCTGGATGGAGTTTTTTATTGCCAGAATCTCTGCTACAAGTTCTTTCAGTGTTGCATCTTCTCTTTCTTGAGTCTTATTCACTCCTTCCAATCATTCCCTGATCCCTGTTTTGTTCTGGGGCTTGTCATTTGGTGACTTCCATTTTTGGGACACCAAGGTCTGATTTCTCAGGAGTTTTGTCTCTGGTGGACTTGGAATTGCCTGAGGTCTTCCTTTGACTTTTCCTCATTTGTGACAGATTTCTTATTATTTTTTTTTCTCTTTAGTTCTGGTATTCAGTGTCAGTGGGAGAGGCTTTCTCTTCTGATGTTTGCTCAGTCCTCTATTCTTCCCTGATCCGGGCTCTGGATTTGTTCTATTTTGAAATATGATGGTGGATGGGAAGCTTTGCTGTCTCTTGTAATTTTCTGAAATCTGAGTAAAATGGGATATGGGGTGCTAGGAGTCAGATGCTACTTGCAATTTAACATGTTCACTTATTGTGGTATGTTTTCCCTGAGATCCACTCTCCACCACCACTCTATATGATGATGCAAAGCAGAAACCAACCCACACCACAAAACAATCTGCAATAATAACAAAGCAAGATGAAACAAACCACAATGACAGAAAAATCCCAAAGAAACCAAGCGCGTGCGCGCACACACACACACACACACACACACATACATACACACATGCCTAGTATGAAGTAAACAGAGAAGAAAGACAGGAAGACTAATGGGGGGAGAATATGGAATCAGAAAAAATAGAAAAAAAATGGTGGGGGGATTCAGGTGGAACCCTTATACGTCACACATATATTGACACATTTCTTAAATTATAAAAAAAATAATATTAAAAAAAAGAAACCCCAGAAGAGCAAAAGAGCAAAAACCAACAGCAAAATCAAAAGATGAATACTCATTCACAAACACACATAGACAGAGAATGACAAGTAAAAGCAGAAAGAAATGGAGAAAGAAAAGAAAGAAAAAAAAAGTTGGGAGGGGATGCAGTTCAAAGCCTCATATAACATTCATGCACAATGGAAAAATATTTTAAAAACAGATGAACTAATAAACATTCAGAAAATTTTTAAAATTAAAAAATAATTGAAAATGTGAAAAAAAAAAACCCAAAACAGAACAAAACAAAAGCCAAAACAGAGACAAGAAAACCTGTCCTCTTGTGGCAGACTCTGTAGTTGTTCCTCTAATCCTCTAGTTGATCTCTCCTGCAGAGCCACCTCTTTCACCCTCTCCTCAGGGAGTGGAGCAGGGAAGGAGGAGTGGCAGTGAGGTGGGTGGGACTGTGGTCCTCCCCTCCCACTATCCTATGGTCAGGGAGATCTCTGGTGGGGATGTACAGGATAGTCTCTTCCCCAGGTATGAACTCTCACGAGGTTGCCCCAGCCAGGCCTATCATGGAATGGCGTTCTCCTATTGTGATTGATGTCCAGGCTCCATCTGGGTTTGTCTCTCTCAGTCGTGGCAGCTATGTGGGTCTGACATTCAGAAGATTGCTGGGGAGAAGGGTGTTTGTGTCAGCCAGGACTTACCACTGATCTCTTTGGAGTTCTTCCTCTCCTTTTCTGGTCACACCCTTTGTCTCTCAGTTGGATCAGGGTAGGTGCCAGGCGTCTGGAACTCAGCACTCTCAGGTCTCTCCCAAGTTTGTGCTCTCAGGATATTTCCTCTGGACCACAATCCAGCCCTGAGTAGTTGATATGCCATTCACAGACCACAATCCAGCCCTGAATAGTTGATCTGCCATTCACAGAGATAAGCTCTCTGGGTTGTGTTGGCAGTCCCTTCCAGTGCCTTGTTAGGTCTCTCTCCTATTTCAATGCTAAGGGAGAGCCTGGGGCAATTGTTTGTGTGTTGCTTAGGAAACGGGTTGGAGGCTGGTGGGGGGAGTTAGGTGGAACAATGCAAGTTTCTGCCTGGAAAATGGCTGTGGTGGGCGGCTCTTTACCAGGCATGTATTTCTTTCTGTGGATTCCCCCAAAGCTCTTTCTCCAAAAATCAAATCCTCCACTATAGCGGCTCCGGTATGCCAGGTGATGATGTGCCCCAGGTGCCAGGTGCTGGAAGTCAGCTGAATTCAGCAGGCTTTTCTCAGGCGCGTTTTCGCAGCAGTCATTTCTGCAGTGTTCTTGGGAGCTCAGCTCTAATTTCAGGGCGATGGGAGCTTGCAGTCGCCCTCAGAGGGGGTACCTGATTGTCCCCTCAGATGGACCTTCACGCTCCCACCAGCGCCTGCCTACTCACGTGGAGAGTCCCTATTGTCACTAGCTTACACGGAGATTTTTACAGCGTGACCTGTTGGCCGCCATTGTAAGCTCCTCCCTTGTAATAAATTTTTACTTTAGGTTGATTTCTTCTTATTTACTGCAGCCACCTCAACCTTTTATTGGTTATTCTTAATTATATGGCATATTATTTTCCATTCTTTTCAATCTATTTGCCTTTTTGTACCTAAAGTAATTGTCTTATAGACAGCATATGATTGGGTCAAGTTTTAAAAATTTTATTCTGTTAATTTCTGCTTTCGTAAGGAGGGTTTAATTCACCTACATTTTATATAATTACTGGTATAGAAAGACTTGCTTCTACAATTGTGCTATTTGTTTTATGTGGGTCTTATACCACTTATTGTCTCATTTCTCTACTACTTTCATTTTTTTTGGTTGCTTTTTTGGTAGGAGGCTGTTTAATTCCTTTCTCATTTCCTTTTGTGTATATATTTTTAGACATTTTCTTTGTGTCTATTATTGGAATAACATTTACTGTTTTAAATTTATAACAGTATATCAAATTAATGCCAACTGTACTTCAAATAACATATATATTTTGCTCATATACAGCTTTCCATATCTTTATGTTGTCGCTTTTATGAATCATGTTTTTATACATTGTGTGCCCAATAATGTAGAGCTATAATTATTGTTTATGCATTTGCTTGTTAAATTATGTAGGAAAAAAGTAGTGGAGTTACAAACCAAAATTACAGTAGTATTCGTGTTATATTTGCTAATGCAGTTACCTTTAATGGAGGTCTTATTTCTTCATATTGCTTCAGGTTACTATCTAGTGGCCTTTCATTTCAATATGAAGAGCACCCTCTAGTATCTTACAAGACAAATCTAGTGGTGCAAAACTACCTCTAGTTTGTTTAACTGGTAACGTCTTAATTTCTCTCAAATTTTTAAAGGATTATTTTGTCACATAGAATTGTTAGTTGGCAGGTTTTCTTTTCTTTCAGCATTTAAAATCTATCAGCTCACTTTTTTTCTGACCTCTGTGGTCTCAGAGGAGAAATCAGCTGTTAATCTTACTGAGATCTTACATGTGACAAGTCTCTTTTTTTGCAGCTTTTGAGATTCTATTTTTTTTTAACAGTTTAATTGTAACATTCATTGGGGTGGATATACTTTAGCTTATCTTACTTTGAGTTACTTGAACTTCTTGGAAGTATAGATTCTTATTTTAAAAAAATAAATCTTGGAAATATTCATTTATTATTTCTTCAGGCATTTTCCTTTCCCTTTCTCTTTCTCTTCTTTGACTCCCATAATGTATACACTAATCTGCTTGATGTTATTCTACTGGTTCTTTATGCTCTGTTCACTTTCCTTCACTCTTTTTTTTCTTTCTGCTCCTTAGACTGGATATTTTCAATTTTCCTATCATTGAATTCACTGATTCTTCTGAACGCTCAAATCTGCTATTAAATTTCCCTAGTGATTTTTAAGTTTCAATTGTGATATTGTTCAGTTCCAGAATTTCTGTTTGGTTCTTTTAAATTTCTTGATCTTCTGATTTTGTTCATACATAGTTTTAAAAAAGTTTTCTTTAGTTTTTGTCCATGTTTCTTAAGTTATTTGAGCGTATTTAAACAAATGTTATAAAGTACTTATTTCAGTGGAGTTGTGGGAACAAAAGTCAGGTTAGGTGCACCAAAAAGTGAAAAGAAGGCATGAAAGTGAAAATAGGGAGTATCAACAGTTTTTTAAGTGAATGGTTTCACTTTCTATGCTTTCAGTTATCTATGGCCAACCACAATCCGAAAATATTGAATAAAAATTCAAAAAATAAACAATGCATAAATTTTAAGTTGTGCAGTATTCTGGGTAGTATAATACAATCTCACACTGTTTTCTCTGGTATGTGAGTCATTTCTTTGTCCATTGTATCCACAATGTATATGCTATCTGCCCATTAGTCAGTTGTCTTAGTCATCAATCATATTGACTGTCATAGTAACACAATGCTTATGTTTAAGTACCCCTTATTTTACCTAACGATGACCCCAAAGTACAAGAATAGTGAGGCTAGCAATTTAAATATGCCAAAAAGAAGCCATAAAGTGCTTATTTTAAGTGAAAAGATGAAAGTTCTTGAATTATTTAAAAAATTGCATACTGAGATCTATGGTGAGAATGAATCTTATATCCATAAAATTGCAAAGAGGGGGAAGACAAGATTCATGCTAGTTTTGATGAAGCCCCTCAAACTGCAAAAGTTATGGCCTCATTGTGTGATGTTTAGTTAGAATGGAAAAGGCATTAAATTTGTAGGTGGAAGACATGAACAGAAATGTGTTCCAATATACAACAATTGGGTTCAGTACTAGCTGTACTTTCAGGCACCCACTGGGGGTATTGGAAGGTATCCCTTATGGATAAAGTTTACAGTAAGAAAGGTTTGCAGATTTCACTTTACAGTAATAAGGGGTTGCAGATTTTAAAATGGAGTGATTAGAGTTCTCTTCTGATGGTTTCAGTTTTCTGATTTTTATCCAAGGCAAGGCCATAAGTGTTGTGGAAGTGGGAGGTGGCTAAGGTAGGAGGTTTGAAGAAAAATAAAAATGTATGATGTTGTTTATTCAGAGAATGGATAAATAAGCTTTTCTGAGAAATAGAATACACTTCTGCACAGTGAAGAAACAGTCAAGTGCAAATACCCCGACACAGAAATGATCTCAGGGTGTTTGAAGAAAATGGTGGAGATAGTGTGACTCTAACATACTGAGAAAGATGAAGGATAGTACAAAATGAGTTTGTAGAGATAAACAAGAAAAATTGAGATCATGCAGAGCCTTGCACGCCGTGGTAGGGAATTTTGATTTTATTTTAATCATAATGGGAGGCTGTTGTAGAGATGTGATGTGGTTAACTTTGTATTTTAAAAATATTACATTTGTTGCTGTGTAGAGCACATGTTATGAGAGGGACCAGATAGGTAGCTACTGTTGTTGTCCAGATGACAGAAAATGATGGTATAAACTATAGTGGTAACAGTGGAGGTGAACAGAAGTGGATAAATACAAGATATATTTTTCATGTCAATATTCAGAACTTGTAGATGGATGTGAGGTATGAAGATGTGAAGTGAATCAAAGATAACTATTGAATTTTTGGCTTGAATAACTGGTGGCACTATTACCAGATAAGTGAGACTAAAAGACTTGTAGATTTGGGAGAGAGGTTAAAGATTTGTTTTGAATATTTCGACCTTGAGACAAAAATTAGATGAATGGAAGGGCCAAGTAATAAAGGAGTCTGGAACTTAGTAGAGAAGTTGAAAGGAAGTCCATGTAAACAAAACATGATGAAAAGTACAGAGCTTTAAGAGTATGGGGTATGTCCAGAGGTGAACAAGTAGTTAAGTTTGACCAGTGTATATTTTACAGAAGTAGGAGGAATAACAGACAAGACAGGTCAGGGCTGAGTTAGGGAAGGCTTAGGTGCTTAGATGAAGTGTTTATTCTTTGACTATTAGAAAGCCATTAGATGTTTCTGAACAGAGGAGAAACATGAACAAAGAAAAGTTTTGGAAAGATTAATATGTATAGCCAAAACAACTTTACAGAAGAAGAAAAAAGTTGGAGATCTCACACTTACTGGTTTCTAAACTTACTACAATGCACATTTATTAAGACTGTGGTACTGGCATAAGGATAGACAAATCAATAAAATAGAATTGAGGGTCCCACCCTTATGGAAATTGGAAATGGCAACCAATTCCTGATCAAAACCCCAAATGCCCATGCCATACGAGATAAGACAGACAAGTGGGACCTCATCAAACTGAAAAGCTTCTCCAAGGTCAAAGAAATCATCAAGAGAGTGGAGAGACAGCCCACAGACTGGGAAAAAATACTTGCCAACTGTATATCTGACAAAGTCCTAATATCTTGGATCTGCAAAGAAATCAAACATGCTGAAAAGAAAAAACAAAAAAACAAACACAAGCAGCCCTATTACAAAGTGGGCAAAAGATATGAATAGACGCTTCTCAAAAGAAGACATATGAGCAGCCAACAGATACATGAAAAAATGCTTAGCCTCACTAATCATCAATGAAATACAAATTAAAACCACACTGAGATACCACCTAACTCCAGTCAGGATGGCCATCCTCAATAACTCTAAAAACAACAGATGCTGGAGTGGTTGTGGGAAAAGGGAACAATTCTATACTATTGATGGGAGTGTAAACTAGTACAACCTCTGTGGAAAACAGTCTGGTGGTTCCTAGAAGACCTAAAAACTGACCTTCCAATGACTCCACCATCCCCCTTCTGGGAATATACCCAAAGCAACTCACTCTATAAAAAAGATACCTGCCCATGCATGTTTATTGCAGCATTATTCACAATAGCAAAAACATGGAACTAACCATGTTGCCCATTGAAAGAGGACTGGATAAAAAAATGTGGTGCAATGTATGTTTATCGCAGCATTGTTCACAAGAGCAAGAACATGGAACCAACTGTGCTGCCCATCAAAAACGGGCTGGATAAAAAAAAATGTGGTACATATACACAATGGAATATTACGCAACCATAAAGAATAACAAAATCATGAACTTTGCAGCAATCTGGATGGCATTAGAGTTTGTAATACTGAGTACTGAGTGATCTTTCACAGAAACAAAGATCTGAGTATCACACGTCCTCACTCATAAGTGAACCTTGAACAACTACTGTAATACCATAAGAAAAGGATTGACAGTAGCAGGAAACTGCGGGGGGTGGGGACAGAGAGGTGGGATTGACAGTAGTTGATATCTGCCTGGGGAAAGGAGGACACATCTCGTCAACAAGGGTACCTGCACAATAAATATTTGTATCCCTAACCCTGAATCGTACCCCACAATTTTAAAATTAAAATTAAAAAAATATGGTACATATACACAGTGGAATATTACACAGCCATAAAGGACAAAATTATGAACTTCACAGCAACTTGGATGGGCTTAGAGTGTATAATACTGAGTGATCTATCACAGAAACAAAGAACTGCATACAAGTTCTCATTCATAAGTGGATCTTGAACAATTATAATACTACAAGAAAGGTATTGGCAGTAGTGGGAAACTGCCAGGGGAGTGGGGGGCATACCTAATCAGCAAGGGTACTTGCATAATGAACATTTGTATACCTAACCCTGAATTGTACCCCACATCTTTAAAATAAAAAAAAAATTAAAAAGAAAGAATTGAAGGTTCAGAAATAAACCTTCACATTTATGATCAATTGATATTAAACAAGAATGCCAAGACCATTCAATGAAGAAAGAATAACAAATGGCACTGGGTTGACTGAATATTGACATGAAAAGTGATGGAATTGTTCCTTTACATTACAACATATATAAAAATCAACTCAAATGGATCAAATACCTAAATGTAAAAGATAAAGTTTCTCTTGGAAGAAAACAAAGGAGAAAATTTTCATAATCGTGGATTAAACAATACTTTCATAGGTACACCACCAAAAGTACAAGTAACCAAATATATAGTACTATTTCAAAATTAAAAACTCTTATGCTTTAAAGGACACCATAAAGATGTGAGAAAATTTGGCAATTATATATCTGATAAGGAGCTTGTATCCAGAATATATAAACAACTATAGCTCAAGGTCTTTGTTGTTTGACAATAACAAATAACCCTATTAAAAATGATGATATGGGTATAGGATTTGAATAAACATTTCTCTAAAGAAGATATTAAAAATGACCGATAAGCACAAGAGAAGATGTTTAATATTACTAGCCATCAGAGAGATGCGAACCCAAACTGCGAAGATATAACATTCTTACTTGCTAGTATAACTAAAATAAAAGATTTATAAAGCAAAAAATAATCAATTTTTCATGAGGGTATTGAAAAATTGAAACCCTCATATCCTGCTGGCAAGATTGCAAAATGGTACAGCTGCTTTGAAAAGCAGTTGGGCAATTCGTTAAATGGTTAAACATAGAGTACTGTATAACTTGAGAGTTTCACTCCTAGGTCTATACCCAAGATAAATGAAAGCTTATGTCCACACAAACAGTTTTTCACAAATGTTGATAGCATTATTCAAAATAGCTAAAAAGTGAAAATGACCTAAATGTCCAAATGGATATAGTCATACAATGAAATATTATGTGGCAATAAAAAGTATTTAAGTACTGATACATTACAACATCAGTGGACTAGGAAAACATTATCCTAATCCACCTGTATATCCAATCCTGAACTGTACCCCACATCTTTAAAATAAAATATATAAAAAAGAAAATATACTGTATAATTCAATTTCTATGAAATATTTAGAATGGATAAATCTATAGAGATAGAAAGTAGATTGCTTTGGGCATGAGTAGGTAGATAAAAAGTGAGAAAGGTATAGGTTTTTTTGGTGGTGAGATGTTCTAAAGTAGATTGTGGTGGTGGTTACAAAGTTCTGTGAATATACTAAAAACATTGAATTGAACACTTTAAATAGATGAATTGTATGTTATGTAAATTATGTCTCACTAAAGTTGTTATAAAAAAGCATTAATATAGCACCAATTAGAAGACAGATTTGAGAGGGCAAGGCTGGAGGCAAAGAAACACGTTAGGAGGTTTTGTAATAGCCAGGTTGAGAAAACAACGGTCTAAATAGGATCGGAGTTGTGAGAACTAGAAGGTGTAGGAGATGGCTATAAAATGCATTGTGTGGGTAGAATAAATAAGATTTGCCATTTGGTTGGATGGTAAATGTATAAAGGTGAGGAAGAAAAGAAGATTAAAGTTTTCGGTAAGTAAGAGAGCAATAATGTCATTTCTAGACCCCTGGAGAACAAATTGGGAAATAGGGTTGATTTTCAAAGGAGGGAGGTGAGTTTTTAAAAATTTCAGTTTTTGAGGTGCTGTCAGGAAAATCTTTAAAAGATGCCCAGAATCTAATTGAAAATTTGGGATTGGAGCTTATCAACAAGAGGGGTCTGGCTGGATCTAAGTATTCAAGTCATCACTGCATAGGTTGTAATTGACTTCAGAAAGGTGGCTGAAAGCTTCCATTGAGAGAGGATGGAAAGAGAATAGAAGAAAGCTGAAGACAGGGCCTTCTGGAAACAGTTACCGTTAGGAAGCAGCAGCAGGAAAAATAGACCAAAGCTGAGCCATAAAGGGAGTAGCATTACCAGCAGAGAGAATAGTCGCAGGGCTGCCTTACCAGAGCATTGGACTTGGGCCTTTAAGAATAGAGAGAGTAAAAAAGAATGGTTGAGGGTGTCCCAGGAGGGAAAAGAGAAAAGTCACAAAAATAAAATGGAGACTGGTGAAATATCTTAAAGGTGCTGGGGCTTGGGGATTCCTGAGAGTTGAGATAAATTTCTGACTCTATCCTTTCCTAGGTGAAGTACTCACTTACCAATGGAACATCCCAGAGAGATCTGGTCCTGGGCCCAATGACTCTGCTTGTGTCTCCTGGATCTATTATTCTGCAGTGGATCCCATCAAGGTAAAGACAAGATTGATTGTCTAGCGGTAGGTTTCAGAAATGGGCAAAATACCTAGTAAAAAGAAGCTATTAACCAGGTGTAGTATGAAGCCCACTTATGAGATACTACAGCTTAAGGCATGGAAGAAATTCTTCAGAAGCTAGGCTTATTTTAACAGGCAGGAAGAGTGATGAAGAAAATATTTGTCCTGAGGATTTTCTACCTTGCCTTTTCATTTTGGATTTTGTAAGGCAATATTTTCTCATTCAAAAGACCTGGGGTTGGTTGTCTGGAGATTGGGGTTCTAGTCCCAAATTTGGTTCTACCACACCTTTGGAGTGACTTTAGACAAGTCATTCTGTCTCTGTTTTCTTATCTGGAAAATTAATTTATCTATTTATCTATATATCTCCAGTCAGTCATCAGCAATTATTTACTAAGTGCCTACTGCATTTTAGACATTTTACTTGGTTCTTTGGATGATACAAATGTAAGATACGTTTTCCACCTACAAATAATATAGTCTAGTTGAGCAAGAGGGAAATTGGAGAAGGCATTCTATGGAAGGTACATGTATTCTGGGTCTTGAAAGCATAATAATAGTATGCCATCAGATAAGGAATATGGTGGTGGGAGGCCATTGCAGGGAAAGAAAATAGCATGAAAAAAGACAGTAGGTTGTGAAAATCCTTGGTGGATTTAGAGATCAATGAATACTTTAGCTTAGTTAAAGCATAGGTTAGATAGCATATCTTACTTAAGTCCCATGATGGTTGTGAGAATGAATTCAAATAACATAGAGTGGTACTTACAAATGTAAGACATTATAGAGATTTGCTGAGGGGCACAGTAAGCTTGTATGAGAACCTGTTTCCCTGCAAAGCACAGCTACCCGGGAACAACCCCATCTCTTTCTCTCTTCTCTCCCACTTCCTTCCTTTTTTAGGACATGTATAGTGGCCTGGTAGGGCCTTTGGTTGTCTGCCGAAAGGGCATTCTGGAGCCCCACGGAGGACGAAGTGACATGGACCGGGAATTTGCCTTGTTATTTTTGATCTTTGATGAGAACCAGTCTTGGTATCTTGAGGAAAATGTGGAGACCCATGGGCCTCAGGGCCATGTTGACCTACAGGATGAAACTTTCTTGGAAAGCAATAAAATGCATGGTTAGTAGAAAATAATCTACTTCTCTTCCAAAGAAGTTTCCACTGGTTGCACAGGGGTATTGGTAGACCTATTACTACCTAAGGAAACATAATTCCAGAAAGGATGGGAAAGTGGAATGAAGACAAATTGGCAGAAATATTTCCTTTTATTATACATTTATATATACAAAGCAGATATGTGGTCCAGATTATATCAAGTGCCCAGAAAGCAGGAAGCTGACTCTGTAAAGTTGTTGTCATGGTGACAACAGCAAATTTAATAATTTAGAGAGGGGAAGATGAACATTTATGACCCTCAATGTATCTGACAATCTGGCTGCTTAGGGCCCCTCTATTCAAAATTCTGACTTTAGTCTCCCTATGTTATCTTATTTTTTACTACTCTGAATTTAGGATGCTTTCTAAATGGATTCCAATGTAGACATATGAAAGACAGCTTGTGTTTTAGTCTGTTTTTAAAACGTTTCAATTTATAGATGGAATAATTGGAAAAGTGAGCCTCAAGAGTGTACCATACTGGATTTATGTTAAATACAGGCTGGAGTGCAGTGGCATGCTCATAGCCACTGCAACCTCGACCTGCTGGGCTCAGGTGATTCTTCCACCTCAGCCTTGCAAGTATCTGGAACTACATGTATGCACCACCATGTCCAGCTAATTTTTAAAAATTGATCGTAGAGACAAGGTCTCGCCAAATTGCCCAGGCTTGTCTCGAACTCCTGGGCTCAGGCAGTCCTCTCACCTCCACCTCCCAAAGTGGACTACAGTTATGAGTCACTGTGCCTAGCAAGATGTAGCTTTGATGGTAACTCTAATGGAATGCAAAAGTATATCGTCCCACAGATTTTAGCCATTTCTTCTTGATGATGAGATGAGTGATTCATATCAGAACAAGTGATTCACAAACTTTATAAGGTGAACTTTTTAGCTTCTGTCAAATACAAATGGCCCAAGACAAAAAGAAAATGAGGTCTCAGTTAGGACTTGTTAATGCAGCTATTTGCCTAATACCCACTATCATCTGTTTGTTTATCTATTTATCCAAACTCTTTGTGTTTTAATTCAGCTACCTACACATCTAACATGTGTTTGTTGAGAACTTTCTAAGTGCTAGTACTGGAATATAAATAATAAAATAAAATAAATAATAAATATAAATAATGTTGGAATCTGAGGGGGCAAATAAATAATGTCCCTTCCTTCCCTTCCAGATTCCTGAACCAACTGAGGGAGATGCTTAAGATCAAATGTGAGCTTTATTACTTAGAAAGTCAATTGGAAAACTGATTTCAGTTCTGCAATGAAATGGGCTTGCTAATTACTCTCTTGCAATAGATAGATTTTTCTACTTTGTCATCGACATGAATGGACAACAATATCTCTCCCTCTCGGCAGAGGCAGATTCTTACCCACAAAGAAGTAGTGAATCAGTTTTCACCCATTTCTGTGGTCACACTGATCAGAGACAGAGAGAGAGAGAGAGAGAGAGAGAGAGAGAGAGAGAGAGAGAGAGAGAGAGAGAGGCAATCTCAAGAGGCTGAGTTAATCCTGTTTAGTTCCTTTTCTGAAATTCACAGTTTGGTGGGGTAGACACAAAGAGTATAATGATTGTCTCCCTTCTTGAGGAGTAAAGTGGAAATTACCTTTCCTCTGTGAGAACACAAGAAGTGGGGTAAAATTGTCCTGGGTAAAGTCTTGGCTGTGTGAATTAATATGACAGTGAGTAGTTAAATTTCTTTGGAGCATAGGATGTGGTCTGGGAGGAGACCAATAATAAGGCCCATGCATTAATCATTATTAACTCCCTGAATGTGGCAAGTCTTTTTTTTAAGTAGTTATTATAGGCTAGGATGTCTACTGGATGTTCTGAAAAAAAAAAAAAAATACAAGGAAGTTATAGTACCATAGTATATACATTCTTTTTCTTGCTTACTAGAAACCTATAGTTTAACTGGGGAATGCCAGCTTCCACACATTAAAAAATAGGTAAATGTAGAAAGCAATTTATGATGAGTTCCAATTATTCATACAAATTGTAGTGGAAGAGTTCAGATTTGCATGGGGATGCAGGGAATGAGAGATATGGAGAGGCAATTGGAGAGCAGGAAAGTCTTCTTGGGGGAGAAGAAGGTTTGACTGGGCTTTGAAAAGATGGATCAAAGGAGTCAGGATTTCTGAAAGGGAAGCTGAGAAACATAAGAACACAAAGAACATAGACGGACCAAATGGAGGATGGTGAAAAATCACTGTAATTGGAATAAATATATTGAGTGGCAGGAGATGAGTCTAGGAAAATGATATGGTTCTATAATTTGAAGGACCCTGTTGAATGAGCTAAAGAACCGGGACTTTCTCTTTTGGGCAGAAAGGAGCTATTAAAATATCTTAAGCAACAAGGTCAGATTAGTTATTTAGAGAGATCATTCTGACAACATCATGTGGAAGATGGATTGGAGGGGACAGGTGGAATAAAGATGAGACAAATTAAGAACCTATTGCTATTGTAGGTAATAGAGACTAGACCCAGGACAGTGACAATAGGAAGTCAAAAGGAGAGATTTAGGACTTTTTTTCTTCTTTTACAGCCATCAATGGGAAACTCTACGCCAACCTCAAGGGTCTTACCATGTACCAAGGAGAACGAGTGGCCTGGTATATGCTGGCTATGGGCCAAGATATTGACCTACACACTGTCCACTTTCATGCAGAGAGCTTCCTCTATCGGGTGAGCTGGAAAGAGGGCTGAGTCCCTAAAAGGTGATTAGAGGAGTGCCTTGACAACCATTGAGGAAGAGGGGAATAGCATGGAACAAGGTAATAATCAGTTAAAAGAGCAGAGGTCTAGCACATAAAGCATTGAGTTGAAAATGCTCATCTGGCTGTATATCCCAGGGTCAGTCACTTCCCTCTGGGTTTTAACTTTCCCTTCTGCTATAGAAGAGAAGAATGGTTCATTTTTTTGGTAAGGAGACTGAAGGAATCAATATTAGCTATTAGTCAAGGGCTTGAGACTCAATTAGCAGTGATTCTAAGAGCAAGGGGTTTCCAAGTAGTATCTTAGAATCTCTGAAAATTTTTATCCCATTATTAAGAAGAGTTTTAATTCAGTAGCAACATAAACAATATAAAGATTTTGAAGATAATCCAGTCTTAGTAAAAAGGGGCAGAGGTGGAGGCATTAACATAGGCTTAGAGATCTAGAGGTGCTGATAAAGGTGATGACAAGAAAGGAGGACCTAATTTGAATAAGTTTCTAAAGGAAATATATGGCTTATTCCTGTGGATTGAGGCTTAAGTCAAATTCCCCAGATTTGAGCCCACTGAAAAGTATGGGAATACTAGTTTTAGCCCTCCAGAGGAAACTGAAATGTCTTTTACTTTGGGCACTTTAATAAAAGATAGGAGGAGACAGTCTGCTGATTTAGTTTGTGTGGGTGGCTTCATAGGGAGATGGATAAAGTGGACTTTTAAAGCCACTTTAGTGGTAGTAGTAGTAATCTCACTGGCCGAGGAATCTTGGAGTCTCATATCCCTGATGTGAACATCACAAAATTTTAGTTTGAGCAAGCTCTGACATAATTTCCACACCTTTCACTTCCTCTCCCCCACCCCCAAACTCCCTTGCAGAATGGAGAGAGCTATCGGGCAGATGTGGTAGATTTGTTTCCAGGAACTTTTGAGGTTGTGGAAATGGTGGCCAGCAATCCTGGGACATGGCTGATGCACTGCCATGTGACTGACCATGTCCATGCTGGCATGGAGACTCTCTTCACTGTTTTGTCCCAAACAGGTAAGGCCTAATTTCCCAAGGTATGCTATCTTCTAATATTTTATCTAGCCTATAGGAACCAGGTAATACCAAGGAGCCTCTTGTATCTCTACTTCTGATCCTAGAAGCAGCAGATCTTAAGACAGAACTTGGCCCTTCTTTAATTATTCACCCAACCAATATCTGTCATCTTCCTTTGCCCCCCAACACCTTCCCCTCTGCTAATAACTTTGACAAATGTTGAGATCACATGGGTTACACCAGCTTGAAACTGGTTGGGCTCTATGCATTGATGCCTAGTGCAGGTAAGTTTCTTTTGAAATAAATTTAATTTATATCAGTGTATTGTTTATAATGCATTAGAAACACTTATGTTTCTTTCTTTTTATTTATTTATTTTTATTTATATTTTCATTTTAGATTTGGAATTGCACATGAGTATTTGTTATATGGACATATTGTGTAGTGGTGGGGATTGGGTCTCAGGAAATCCATTCCCTAGATAGTGAACATAGTGTCCCATAGGTAGTTTCTGAACCCTAACCCCCTTCTCTCCTCTCCTCTTATTGGTGTCCCCAGTGTCTATTATTTCCATATTTGTGACTACTTAGGTCTGACATATGAGTGAGAATATGTGGTATTTGGTTTTCTGTTTCTGAGTCAGTTTACTTAGGATGATGGTCTTCAGCTCCATCCATGTTGCTACAAAGAATATGATTTCATTTGTTTTCAAGACTCCAAAGTATTCCGTATATTCCACATTTTTATAATCCACTGATTGATAGGTGGACATTTAGGTTGATTCCACCACATCTTTGCAATTGTGAATTGTGCTGCAATGAGCATGCAGGTATAGTTGTCTTTTTTACGTAATGACCTTTGTTCCTTAGGGTACCTACCTAGTAGTTGTCTTGCTGGATCAAACGCTAGATATACTTTTTGTTTTTTGAGTAATATCTGTACTGCTTTCTATAATGCTTGTACTAATTTTCACTCTTGTCAACAGTGTATGTGTTCTCTTTTCTCTTAAAGCAAATGCAACTAAAAAAAATAAATAAGTGGGACTTAATTAAACTAAAAAGATTCTGCAGAACAAAGGAAATCATCAACGGAGCAAACAGTCAACTTACAGAATGGGAGAAGATATTTGCAAAGTATACATCTGACAAGGGACTAATATCCAGAATTTACAAATAACCCAAACAAATCAGCAAAATAAAAGCAAATAACCCCATTAAAAAGTGGGCAAATGACATGAACAGACGTCTCTCAAAAGAAGATATACAAATGACCTACAAATACATGAAAAAATGCTCAACATCACTCATAATCAGGGAAATGCAAATTAAAACCACAATGAGATACCAGTCAGAATGGCCATCATTTTAAAAATCAGAATCACTTACACTTCAAGGAATATTGCTGAGTTCCTTTTTGGAGAGAAGAAAACATTCTAACAGTCACTCTTAATTGACTTATTTTTTTGGGTCGTGAAAGACTGTTGTTTCTGTCCTGGGAATAACTCTATTGAAGGCGAAAAGGAGATACTGGCCTTCAGTTACAGCTTATCTCAGATTGATTGCTACCAAGGGCAGACAAAATTTTTCCTTTATATTTTTTATGTGGAGAGGGAATAGCTGGGGCAGCTTCTTTACCTGTCACTCTTTGTTCTTTACCAAGAATGTAGAAAAGCAGGCTATTTGACTTTTGTGTCTTTGAGTCACTATAAAGTAAAAGTAAAGTGACCTATTGACCTGAGTCTAGCCCCCAACATTATCAACCTTTCAAGAAACTCTATAGAGCCTCCTGATCTCCACAGGAATCATTTTTTTTCTCCTATGCTTAAAAAAATGCACACTACCACCATTAAAAAATGGTGGTATTGAAGTGAGATTGAAGTGAGTGTTCTGGAATTGTCAGCTGGCATTCTGCCAATAGGAATAGAGTGGGAAGATGTCTTTAACCATTCAAACAGACTTAGCAAATCAGGGTGGAGGATGCAACTCTACTGTTTATCCCCAAGAAGGGAGATAAATGATTTTACATTATGATTTCCTCTATTATTAAAAATATTTCTTCTCTGGCAATCCATGCTGCTACAATGTGGCTTCCACTTACTACTCAAGTAGTATTTCCTAGGACCCAGACAGTTACATAGAATTCTTTGTTGTGTTCTGTCAGTACTTAGAACAAAAGTCAAGTTATTATTTGATATGCCATCAAAGTACTATAGATTCAAGACAACATATTGCCTCAATATTTAATAATGGGTGATCTTAAATATGAGTTATCCAATATATGAGACCATATTAATACATACTATCAGGGCGCATCTATGAGAAAGGATAGTTCATATCTCTCTATGACAATGAGTCAGCCCACAAATCTTACCTATTTGCCTTTTTGTTTGTTCATACCTCCCTATGGTCTAATTTTATATTGCTTCAATTCCATATGTTTTAACAGGCCAACAAGAAGGAAGAGTTCAAGATAGATAAGGAGAAAAAGACTAATTGTTGGAGCAAGTTTCCTGATGAGCTAACAGGGGATGAGAATCAGGGCTAAAATTAAAAATTGTAAGACTGGAGGATACATCTTTCTTCTGTAAGAAAAGACAAGGATCAGTGTGTAGGTTTGGGGAGACACCTGACAAAGAATTTTAGACTTATGGTCACTGCATCCTCTGTGATGGAACAAATAGAATAATCTGCTGAGAGTGAAGGGCAGACAGTAGGGTAAAGGGCTTGAGGAAAATGGACAAAAGTTTTGAAATAGACATTCTCGGGGATGAGAAAAAACTAAATTATTGCCTGGCAGCATTAAAGACTTAGTTGAAGTTGGATACAAAGAATACTAATTTTTATAATTGTGTGTTTTTTTTCTCTGGCAACATTCAGCATACCCGCCAAAATGTAGGGAAAGTAAAGTTACTGGGGTTTCGGTAGACGATTGCAACACCCTTGGTAAATTTTGCCTTTTTCCCCCCTCAGAACACCTAAGCACCATCACCACCATCACCAAAGAGATTGAAAAAGGTGGGTAGAATGTAGTTGTGTGTGTGTGTGTGTGTGTGTGTGTGTGTGTGTGTGTGTGAGAGAGAGAGAGAGAGAGAGAGAGAGAGAGACCTTTAACAGATGATACTCATATGACTGAAATGTATGTATAAATATACTAGCAGAAAGCATCTTGAGATTTCTGTAAGACTTCAGAAGCCAGAGAACCAAGATCTAGCTTCCCTCAGCAGGTTTATTCTTTCTGACTCCTGCCTTCAATCTCCTGAGTTGGAGGAAACAACCTCATCCCCAGTTGGAAGCTGCTGTCTTAACTCCCACCTAATGTGTGAGGGGGAAGAAAATTCTAGGATTGAGCATGAAAGAGTTGTAGTGCTAACATGGATTCCCCACTGGAACAGTGTAAGACTAGAACAAACACCATAGGATCTTCAACAGCTATTTTTTTTTTTTTTTTTTTTTTAGTTGGAGTCTCAATCTGTCGCCCAGACTGGAGTGCAGTGGCCGCTCCCGGCCCCCGCAGCCTCGACCCGCGGGGCTCCGGCGATCCTTCCACCTCAGCCTTCCAAGTAGCTGGAACTACAGGCGCGCGCTACCACGCCCGGCTGAATATTTTTATTCTTACCTCTTTCCCCTTCATTAAAGGAATACCAAGCAGCTGAACCTTTGAAATCACCCATTTCTTTCCTTCAAGAAAATAGAGATTCTTGTCCTATGCAGCCTAGGTCCAAACATATTTGACCTGCTCAAGTTGAAGGAGACATGGCCTGAAGCCCCACTCACTCAACCTCACCTCACTTTTTCCTAGTCCCTCCAGGGCATACCCTAGTCATGGTTAGCAGTTTATGAGATACTTAGGAAGATCATTAGAACTTCTCCAAACACAGATAAAAACCTCCAGACTAAACTGATCATCTCTGATGTCCCTTTTAGCTCTTGTAATTTTCTGAATCATTTATTAGTCCAGGGACAAATGGAGTGGATAATAACAACACTACATGGACCTAGGCTGCATAGGATATATATATGTCCAGGCTGTTTTCCAGCTTCTATTTGAACTCATTATATTCCGTCTTCTCTCAATTCTGTTAGGACACTCATTTATTCAGTTATACATTTATCAAACAGGTGTCAAGTACCAGGGATATCAAAACAAATAAGACATAGTTGCTACTTTCCAGTATCTACAAATGGAATGAGACACAAAAACAATAATCGAAATGCTGAATGCTATGTGTTGTATAAAAAGGGTAAACAATAATTACAGCTAACATTTATTGTACAGTTGCTATATGCTAGGTGCTGTGCTAAATATAAGTATTAACTCATTTAAATCTTACAATAAACTTCTGTGTTAGGTATGTTATTACCCTCATATTAAAGAGAAAACTGATGGGGAGTGGGGGATTAGGTCACTTGTCTCAAGGTCACACAGAAAGTACATTTTGTGAGAATACAAAGTACAGGTATTTTGGAAACATAGACGAAAGGACCATTAATTGTCTAATTGAAGTGAATAAAACTTTGCTGAGATGTGTAATATTTAAACTGGAGCTAAAAAGATGCGGAGAAGGAGGAAAGTGTGTTTATGCAAAGGGAGTAGCATAAGCAAAACCTGAAAGAGGATTATTCGTTATGGGGACAAGTAGGTTAGAGCCTGATTGTGTGAGTTGGAATGCCTGGTTTAACAGTTTGAGCTTTACTCTGTAGGTTAATTGGTGACCATCAAAAGTTTGTATGCCAGAAATTAACACAATCAGGTATTTTACTTGGAAGTATGTATGAGACATCAGTGTTAATATGCCCCAAAGAGTGAGACACTAGACAACCCAGTAGCAGGTTGTTGTCATGGTCTAATGGTTAAGATGAACATCGATAAGCTGGTTGATCTAGTCAACCTGCTTTCTGGAGTTTCCCTTATTACTTCTAATTCTGCCTTCTGAAATTGTGCAGACCAAGTCAAATTATTTTTTTTCTACACCATAGGCCTTTAGAAATTTGGGTAAATGTATCAGGGAGCCTTCCCACTCCAAGTCTTTCCAGGGATTGACTAAGGCCTCAATGATTCCCAAGGACCCTTCTGGCCATAACATTTTGTTTCTTTATTCTCTATAATCTGTATTCATCAGCTTTTTTTAAAAAAAATGCATTATTCATTTGGCGGGGGGATAAGAATAGGTCTGATATGCTATGTGAATGGACTTATTTTTTTAGGAGACGACTAAAAAAGGTAACCCTTTAGAATACTCCCCATCCCAGGATGCTCATTTTTTTCCTTCCTCTATTTTGACAGCAATCTCCAGAGATACCGGAGAAGGCAGTGTGAGAATGCTGGGCATGCAGATCCCAATAAAGAATGTTGAGATGCTGACTTCAGTTTTGATTGGCATGAGTGTCATCCTTCTGCTCATTGTTCTGTGTCTTGGTGGTGTGGTTTGGTATCAGTATCGGCAGAGAAAACTGCGACGCAATAGGAGGTCCATTCTGGATGACAGCTTCAAGCTTCTGTCTCTCAAGCAGTGACACCTGGAGCCCGAGGATATCCTCAGGAAGCACATGTGGAATGCACTCTTAGTAGGTCATGGACTAGCAGCTAACCCCACTGTCAAAGGGGCGTGGGTGGTGGAGAGGCAGAGGAGGAAATCAAACTTATCTGGGTATTTCTTCGTTTATTTATTTTCATGGAAATAGTATGATTTCACTTTTTCTTTAGTTTCTTTGCTCCACTTGGGTACCTGGAGCTAGGTGCATACCATAGTATGCTATATCACAAATTTCAGAAGCTAGATTATATTATCTTCTGTTGCTTGGAAGGTCTGGAAAATTCTAGAAAACAATCCTTCTCACAAAGTAGATACCAAGATTAAAAACTCATTGATTAGGTTTCCATTGCTTTTCAGGACCCAGGCAAGTTCATTTTGAACCGAAGCCACATGAGCTGTGACAATAATCCACATCTAAACTGAGGGCTAAGAGGATAGGCATGATGAGGTAGGGTGGGAATTACTAATCCAAATTGAATTTTGATTCTTCTTGGCAGTGAACTGTTTTGGACAAGCGGTAGATGGGTTGTTGCTGATATGACAGCCTACAATATCTGGAGCCAGAAACTCCTCAGAAAACTAGTCTTCCGTTTCTATACCGTGGCCCTGAAAGGAATGTTGAATGGCTTCTCCGTGATCTAGGCAGAAAATCCTGTCTATTAAAGTGCTTTTTAGAACACTGAAAGACTGAATTTAATGATTAATTTTGACGGTGCCTGTGGCTTCTGTGTCCGCAACTGAAATGGAAAATACTTGGGAGAGGGGATAAAGTATAGTGTGTGTCTAAAAGAGTGGTGGGCAGCATCCAAGAAAATGAGCTACTCTGTAGCAGACAAAAATTTTCTGTGTGCTAAGAAAAGTTTCCACAGAGAAAGAACTCTGAGGCTGGACTCAAACCTGTCCCCTATTGGGTAAGGAGAGGTGGACACATACTTTGTGGGCCCTTTCTGGCATTGGAGACGTGAGAGGTCTACTTGCAACTTTGGCGGATGCTTTATAAAACAGAATCATTTCCTCTGGTACTTTACAGCAATATTCCTCTGTTACATGTAAGTTTGAGCCTCTGTAAATCTTGGTCAGAGAGCTCAGACAAATGATAGCTTAGGGATTGAGTAAAATGGCCTGCCACCACTACAGTATCTATAAATGTGTACTACATGGCAAGTGAAGAACAAAAGAGGCATCAGAAAGAGCATATACTATCAATGAATTACATAAAGTTTTATGCTTCACAAAGCATTCTAATTCCTGATTGCATTTGGCTTACCTCAGTTCTATTAGAGTGCTATCCCAATTTACATCTGAGTAAACAAAGGTTCAAGGACTTTAAGTGATTTTATCCACACCACTCAGCTAGAAGTTGGACAGGAATTAAATAATTTGACTCCAAATATTTAATGTTTCATCCTCCTGTATCATAGAAACATCCCCTAACCACCATCCTTCTAACCGGAATTGATTAGAACTTTTCTGTTTGCCTAGTTAGCAACCCCTTGCAGATACAGTGTAGAAATTCACAAAGCTGGTATTTAGTTACCATATAATGTTGAAGGTTGGGGGAGGAAACAAAAGCCAGAGTCTATATTATTTTATCATGGTCAATGTTTTTCTGGAGTGTTTTACTGGATGTCACAAAATACAGGGAGATAAAGGAAGAATCTATATTGTTAGTTATCCAGTTGATAGTATGTAAGCCATTGTGAAACCAATGCGTTTAACTGCAGCCAAACCATTTTGGCCTGTGTTAACAAAGAGGTTCATGAAAACCAATTGCACTCTGGGGACTCCACTCAATTAATGGTTATAATTTGCCTGCAACTGAGAAGTCCTTAGCTTGAATCTGGGAGACTAAGAATGGTGAGTCGGGATGCATTTTCTCTTGGTTTGCAATTCTACTCCAGGTCAAAGAATGGAAGCAAAGAACCTATGTATTTAAGAAATAGATGTAGTTTTGTGATGTGTTTGCTCCGTGGGTAAAGGGGGAGTTTGTAAGAAGATGTTTTTGACAGTTAAGTGACATTCAATTGTACAAGCCAGTGTCAACACATCAGTGAGTCTTGTTTTGTCTCCAAAATATTTTTAACGTAGTCACTTCTTGTTTTCATCACCATTACTACCACCTCAGTTTTAAACACAGTCATCTGTTACCTGGACTATCATAGTAACCTCCTGTTTACCTTCCTTATGTTCCCTCTAGTTCCCAACAATTTATTCTTCATATGGAAAAGTGATGTTTTGAAAATATAAATTAGGATTCTAGTTTGAACAAAATGTCACAGACATATCTCTTCCTGAATATAAATGTACTCTGGAAATTATGAAAGAGCTAACAATAGAAGTACTGAAAAAGGTAGAAAGAGGAAGGCAGACAAGCTAGGGACACAGTACTGGAAGACCAACACAACAACTTGCCATCATATGGCCCTCCACCCAGAAACAGAAGGTGACCCAGTTCCAGCCTCTCTTAATCTGGCAAAAGGCAACCAAAGATGGAAGGGGAGTCCTAGTGAAAACTCCAGGTAAGCCTGGCAGCACTGAAAAGAAAGATTGAAAAGAAACCTTACTGACAGTAAGTGGCCAGGGGAACTATACTTTATTTCTGCTAGCCATAGGTAACCTTCCCTCTAGTAGATACTAGGTAGCACCTGAAAAGTATCTCATCAGCAAGCTGCCCAATGCAGGAAGCACTCTTTGTTCCTTCAAGCTGGAAAATTTCTTTCCTTATCCAGAGACACCAACTGGCTCTGGCAAGGATCAACAGGAGCCTTGGTGAAACCAGAGGAACCAAGCATAACAAAACAGTACAATGAAGTCTCTGAAATTAATTTTTTATTAGAACACGCAATTATATCAAGACTTGTGTACCGGATTTAAACAGGGTGACTTTCTGCTAAAGTAGATTATCGAATACAGCCCAAAGTTTCATCATATCAAAAACAAGAAAAATTATGGGTTGGACTGGCTGGTTCAGCCTGTAATCCCAGCACTTTGGAAGGCCGGGGTGAGTGGATTGCCTGAGCCCACGGATTCGAGACCCGCCTGGGTAACTTGGCGAGACCTCATCTCTACAATAAATAAAAAAAAAATTAGCCAGGCGTGGTAGTTCCAGCTACTTGGAAGGCTGAGGCGGAAGGATTGCCGGAGCCCAGCAGGTCGAGGCTGTGGTGGCCAGGAGCAGCCACTGCATTCCAGTCTGGGCGACAGAGTGAGACTCCAACTCAAAAAAAAAAGAAAAATTATAATTTGAATGATAAAAGGCAATCAACAGATACAAATACTAACATAAATCAAATGGAATTTTCTGGAAAAAATTTTAGAGCAGCAGCTATCACAAAAAAGCTTCTGCAAGCTATTATAAATGCTCTTGAAACAAATGGAAAATAAAAAATCTCAACAAAGCAATAGAAGTTATAAAAAATGGAAATTACAGAGCTGGAAAATATAATTGAAGGGCACACCGGGTGGGCTCAATTGTAGAGTGAAGGTAGCAGAAGATAGGCTTAGTAAACCTGAGACCAAATCAATACAATTTATTGAATCCAAACAATAACAGAGAAAATAGATTGAATGAACAGAATCTCAGGGGCATATACGACAATAGTAATAGAATCATAATTCATATTATAGGAGTCTCAGAAGAAGAAAGAGTGGGAATGAAATAATATTTGAAGAAATAATGATGTAAAACTTTCCAAATTTGTCAAAAGATATAAGCCTATAGATTTAAAAAGCTATGTGATCCCCAAATATGATAAGCCCAAAGGACTATATGCCAAGACACAGCATTCTTAAATTCTAAAATCTGAAGGCAGAAAAAAAATTGAAAACACCAAAAAGAAATAACATATTACCTACAGGGAACCTAATTTTGAATGAGGCCAAAAAGAAGTGACTGGACTTTTTTTTAGTGCTGAAAGAAAAAGACTGTTGATCAAAAATTATAAATCCAGTGAAACTATCCATAAAGAATGGAGGAGAAATGAAGATATTTGCAGACTAAGAAAATCTAAGAGACTTTTTTTTTTTCACAACCAGACCTACCCTTGAAGAATGGCTAAAAGAAAGCTTTCAAACAGGAAAGAGATGATAAAAGAAAAAAATTCTGGAATATCAGAAAGGAAAGACAAAAACAGGAAAAGCAAAAATAAGGACAAATGAAGATATTGAAGATCTGAACAATACAATGAATTAATAGGATTTAATTGACATATATAAAACATTCCAAAGAATAGCAGATATACATGATTTAAAAAAACTATGGAACATTTATCAAGATAGGCAATATCCTGAACCATAAAACAAACATCAAAAAATGTAAAAGAATTGAAATCATACAATATATATTCTCCAACGACAATGAAACCAAACTGGAAATCAGTAATAGAAAGACAAAAGGAAAACCTTTAATACTCATACATTTTTTTATTTTTATTTTTTAAAATTTATTTTTTATTTTAAAGACATGGGGCACAATTCAAGATTAGGTATACAAAATGGTCATTGTACAGGAGAAATTTTTTTTTAAAAGCCTCATGTCTATATAATTGATGGACCAATGAAGAAATCTCAAAAGAAATTAAAAAGTTCATAGAACTAATTTAAAATGAAACAACAAAATACCAAAATTTGTGGGTTGCAGCCATAGTAGTGCTAAGAAGGAAATCTGTAAAACTAAAATGCTTTCATTCAAAAAGGTCAAACCTGTCCCCTCTGTGAAGCCATCATGACCATTCAATTTCACAGTAATCTAAAGTATATAAAATGGGTAGTATTTATTTATAATTTATACTCACTACTTTGAACCATTGTATAGCTACTAACAAATTCCATTCCTACAGAATGGGGAAACTGAGACTCAAAAGAAAGTAGTGATTTATCTCATGCCAGAAAGCCAGGGTGGGACTTAAATTGAGGCCTTCTGGCACTGTTGAGTGCTCTTTTCACTACAATCTACTGCTTCTAATAAGTGCGGAATATAAACGCATTGGTAGGCTAGATGCAACATAACTTAGAAAATTTATAGCATTTAATGCATAAATTGAAATAGAAAGATTTAAAATTAATAATCTAAACTTCCACTTTAGGAAACAAATAAAAGAAGAGCAAATCAAATTCAAAGTAAGAAAAATAAAATAAAGAATAAAAATTAAACCAGGCAACAATATACTGCCTTCAAGAGACCCATCTCATTAGAAAGGAAAAAAAAAAAAAAAAAAAAAAAAAAAAAAAAAAATTAAAGCAGAAATCAATGAAATCAACAAAACTAAAAGTAAGTTTTTTTGAAATGATCAATAGCCAGACTAACTAAAAAAAAGGAAGAAAGAAAGAAAAGATGCAAATTACCAGTATTAAATATTAAAGGACATCACTGTAGTTCCTAAAAAAACAATGAATAGCATAAACAACTCTATGCCCATAAATTCAATAACACAGATGAAATGGACCAATTCCTTAAAAGACAAAATCTGCCAAAACTCACACAAGAAGAAATAGACAATCTGAATAGGTTTATATCTATTAAACAAATTGAATCAATTATTAATAATAGTCCCAAAAGTGTAGCAGGCTGAGATGCATGCACTGGTGAATTCTATCAAACATTTAAGGAAGAAATTATACCAATTCTCTATAATGTCTTTCAGAAGTAGGAAAACTTCCTAAATCATTCTATATGGCAAGAATTACTCTAGGACCAAAACTAGAAATAGACATTGCAAGAAAAGAAAACTATGGACCACACACTGTCTCTCATGATCCTCAATAAAATATTAAAAAATCAAGTCTAACAATGTATAAATAGAATAATACACCATGACCAAGTATAATTTATTCCAGCTCTGCAAGGCTTTTTAAACGTTGAAAATGAATTAATGTAACTTACCACATCAACAGGTTAAGAAGGAAAAATCACATGATCTTACAAATAGATGCAGAAAAAGCATTAAAAAATTTTTTTAAATTCTTGATAAAAACTTTCAGCAAACCAGCATTAGAGAGGAACTTCTTTAACTTGATAACAAACATCTACAAAAATTCACAGTTAATATCATATTTCATGGTGAGAAACTAAAAGCTTTCCCGCTAAGATCAGGAACAAGGCAAGAATGTCTCCTCACCCTGTTTCCTTTTCAACATTGTACTAGAAGTCCTAACTAATATAAGACCGAAAAAAAAGTTATACAGATTGGAAAGGAAGAAAAAAACATTCTTTGTTCACAGATGACATAATTGTCTATGTTAAAAAAAAAAAAGAATAGACAGAAATCCAAAAATACACACTCCGAGAACTAATAAGCGACTATAGCAAGGTTGTAGGATATAAGGTTAATATACAAAAGTAAACCACTTTGAAATTGAGAACAAATTACTGTTTAGTACCCCTTAAAATAAGATACTGAGGTATAAATCTAAGAAAACATTGTCAAGATCTATATGAGGAAAACTACAAAACGCTGATTTAAAAATTAAAAAAGAACTAAAAAATGGAGAGATAGATGGGAACACTCAATATTGTCAATATGCCATTTCTTTCAACTCAATATATATAGATTCAATGCAATTCCAGTCAAAATCTCATCAAATTATTTTGTGGATATTGAGAATTTGATTTTAAAGTGCATATAAAAAAGCAAAGGACACAAAATAGTCAACACAACATTAAAGGTAAAGTAAGAGTACTGACACTACCTGACTTCAAGACTTACTGTCAACCTACAGTAAATATAATAGTGTGATGCTGATGAATGAATAGACAAATAGATCAATGAAGCAGAATAAAGTGGTTATAAACAAACCCACATAAATATAGTCAGTTGATCTTTGACAAAGAATCAAAGGCAAAAAAATGTTGAATAATATAAAGGTTCTGGCTAGAGGCTGTGCAGGATCCTGGAGTATCCCTGCTAGGTTAGTTATTAACCCTTTAGCTACTGATCATGAGGAAGCCAGGGGAAGATACTTGGGTAAGCATAAAGCAGTATAAAACTGTTTACACCAAAATTGGATGTGGTTTAGTATTTAATTGGTAAAGTTGTGTTTGTGCATGCCAATAAATCATCAGTTTTATTGGTTTCCTGACCATTTTCCATGCCACATATTTCAACACCTCCCCCCCGCCAAGGTACAACCAAAGCAGATTTGGGCAAAGATCACAGACACCCCAGGGTACTGCACACTCTAACGGGTCAGGGCCCAGTTAGCCTTTAAGACAAGTCTTTACCAACCCAACTGAGTTTATAAACTTTGGACTGCAGAACCACATGGCTCTGAACTTGGCCAGTGAGGGGAGAGTGTGAAGGGTCTTTCACTGGCAATGACCAAGTAAACTTATCTAGGCAAAACAGAGGTCACCAGAATTCATCAGGTTTCAGCTAGGGAAAGATGACCACATTGTGCCTGAAAGAAAGTCTGGAAACATTTAGGGCATTTCTGGGTTAAATCAATTGTAGTAGGAATTGAAGAGGTGCTGGAAATCCTAATTCATCGGCAGCACAGATGGTTAGGGAATAAGGCCCAACTGCACTTCTTTTTAAAAATTTTAAAGATATAGGATACAATTCAGGATTAGGTACATAAGTATGGTCACCATACAGTTAAAATTTGAGCCTCCCTTTGGCTGCCATTTTGTCTGACTTGAGATCAGGTACCCTTATTCTTTTGTTCTTTTCTTTTTTCCTTTTTTTTTGAGTTGGAGTCTCACTCCGTCACCCAGGCTAGAGTGCAGTGGCACACTCATGGCCTCCCCAGCGTCGACCTGCTGGGCTCTGGCGAAACTTCTACCTCTGGCTTCCAAGTAGCCAGAACTACAGGCGAGTGCTACCATGCCCGGTTAGTTTTTTATTTATTGTAGAGACGAGATTTCACCAAGTTGCCCAGGCTGGTCTTGAACCTGTATGCTCAGACAATCCACAAGCCTCAGCCTCCCAAAGTGCTGGCATCATAGGCTGAGCCATCGAGCCGAACCCCTTATTCTCTACTGATGGTATGCACCCCCCACCCCGTTCTCACCTGGAAGATTCCTGCTACTGCCAATCCCCTTATAATATTATGATAAATGTTTAGGATCTGCTTATGAGTGAGAACATGTAGGTACTCAATTCTTTGTTTCTGTGATAGATCACTGAGTATTATAGACTTGAAATCCATCCAAGTTGCTGCAAAGTGCACAATTTTGTCCTTTATGGCTGCATAATATTCCACCATGCATATTTATCACATTTAGTTTTTTCTTTTAAAGATGTGGGGTACAATTCAGGGTTAGGTATACAAATGTTCTTTATGTAGGTACCCTTGTTGATGAGGTGTGCCCCCCATTCCCCAGCAAGATTCCCACTACTGCCAATCCTGCATCCCCCGAAACTGGCAGTTTCCCATACTGCCAATCCTTTTCTTATAGTATTATGATAATTGCTCAAGGTCTGCTTATGAGCGAGAACATGTGATACTCAGTTCTTTGTTTCTGTGATAGATCGCTCATTATAGATTCTAAGTCCATCCAGGTTGCTGTGAAGTTCACGATTTTGTCCTTCTTAATGGCTGTGCAATATTCCATCATGTATATGTACAACATTAAAAAAAAATCCAATCCTCTTTCTATGGGCAACACGGTTGGCTACATGTTCTTGCTACTATGAACAATGCTGCAATAAACATACATGTGGAGGTATCTTTTTTATAGAGTGATTTGAGTTCTTCTCAGTATATTCCCAGAAGGGGGATTGCGGGGTCGGTCGTATGAAAGGTCGATTTCTAGATCTTTCAGGAATTGCGACACTGTTTTCCACAGAGACTATACTAGTTTACATTCCCACCAACAGTGTAGAAGTGTTCCCTTTTCCATGTAGCCTCTCCAGTATGTTGTTTTTTGAGTTATTGGTGATGGCCATCCTGACTGGAGTTAGGTGGTATCTCAGTGTAGTTTTAATTTGCATTTCTTTGATGACTAGTGAGGCTGAGCATTTTTTCATGTATCTGTTGACTTCTCATATGTCTTCTTTTGAGAACTGTCTTTTGCCCACTTTGTAATGGAGCTTTTTTTTTTTTTTTTTCCTTTCGAGACATTTGAGTTCCTTGTAGATTTTAGATGTTAGGCCTTTGTCAGACATACAGTTGGCAAATATTTTTTCCCAGTCTGTGGGCTGTCTCCTTGCACTCTTGATGGTTTATTTGGCTTTGCAGAAACTTTTCAGTTTGATGAGGTCCCACTTGTATATCTTATCTCTTATGGCCTGGATACTAAGGAATTGGTTGCCAGTTCTAATTTATGTAAGGGTGTCTCCTGCATTTTCTAAGGTGCTTATAGTTTGAAGTTTTATGTTTGGGTCTTTGATCCATTTAGAGTTGGTTTTTGTGTATGGTGATAGGTAGTAGTCTTGTTTTAATTTTCTGCATTTGGTCAGCCAGTTTTACCAGCACCATTTGCTGAATAGCTTCTTCTCTCCCCAGTGGTTGATGGTAGAGGCTTTGTCGAAGATGAGTTGGTTGAGAAATTGAGGTTTTGCTTCTGGAATCTCTATCCTGTTCCACTGGTCTATATGCCTGTTCTTGTACCAATACCAGGCTGTTTTGATTATTGTAGATTTATAAAAAAGTTTAAAGTCTGAAAGTGTGATATCTCCTGCTTTTTTTCTGAGGATTGTTTTGGAGATTTGTGATTGTTTATGTTTCTGTATGAATTCTGGTATTGTCGTTTCCAGGTCTGAGTAGAATGCTAGTGGTAATTTAATGGGTATTGTGTTAAATCTGTACGTTGCCTTAGGTAGGATGGATATCTTAATAATGTTGATTCTTCCACTCCATGAGCATGGAATATTTTTCCATTTGTTTGTGTCACCTTTGATTTCTTTGAACAGTGTTTTGTATTTTTTATTGTAAAAGTCTTTCACGTCTCTGGTTAGGAAGATGCCAAGGTATTTGATTTTTTTTGTGGCTATTGTGAATGGGATTGTGTGTTTTATTTGGGTTTCCATTTGTTTATTGTTGTTGTATAGAAATGTGACTGTTTTTTGCACATTTATTTTATACCCTGAGATTTTACCAAAGTCCTTAATCAGTGCAAGGAGATTTTTGACAGATTCTCTCGGGTTTTCGAGGTATAACATCATGTCATCTGCAAAGAGTGATAACTTGACTTCCTCTTTTCCTACTTGGATACCCCTGCTCTCCTTCTCTTGTCTGATTGCGCTAGCCAGGACATCCAAAACTATGTTGAAAAGGAGGGGTGCGAGTGGACATCTTTGTTTTGTTTCAGTTTTCAGGGGAAATGGTTCCAATGTCTGTCTATTTAGCAGTATGCTGGCTGTGGGTTTCTCGTAGATAACTCTTACTATTTTGAAGTATGTTGCATCAATGCCTAGATGTTTGAGGATTTTTACCAAGAAGGGGTGCAGGATTTCATCAAAAGCTTTTTCTGCATCTAATGATATAATCTTGGTTTTTGTTTTTACATCTGTTGATGTATTTAAATACATTTATGGTCTGGCAGATGTTGAACCAGTCCTGCATCCTGGGGATGAAGCCTACATGGTCGAGGTGGATGATTTTTGAGATGTGTTGTTGGATTCGGTTTGCTAGGATCTTGTTGAGATTTTTGGAATTATGTACATCAAGAATATTGACCTGTAGTTCTCTTTTTTTGTTGGATATTTACTTGGTTGGGTCTCAGTGTGAAGTTAGCTTCGTAAAATGATTTGGGGAGAGTTCCATCTTTCTCGATTGCCTGGAATACTTTCAATAGTGTTGGTATCAGCTCTTCCTTGTATGTTTTGTAGAATTCTGCTGGAAAGCCATCTGGTTCAGGGATTTTTTTTGTAGTAGTTTTCTTATGACATAGTTAATTTCCTGGATTGTTATTGGTCTATTTAGGGTCTCGATTTCTTCTTGTTTCAACGTGGGGAGGTTGTGTGATGTCAGAAAGTCCTCCATTTCCTTTAGGTTTTCAAGTTTGTTTCCACACAAGTGTACATAGTAGTCTCTGATAATCTTTTGTATTACTTCGGGGTCAGTTGCGATTTGATTTTTTGCATTTCGGATTGTATTTATTTGAACTTTCTCTCTCTTTTTTTGGTCAGTCTAGCTAGGGGCCCATCAATCTTGTTTATCCTTTCAAAGAACTAGGTTTTTGTTTCAATGATTTTTTGTATTATCTTTTGTCTTCTATGTCCCAAATTTGGGCTTTTATTTTGGTGATCTGAATTCTTCTGCTGAAATTAGGATTTTGGTTGTCTTGCTTTTCCAGCTTCCTTAGGTGATTTGTTAGGCTGTTAACATGTGATCTTTCCATTTTCTTCATGTGTGTTCGTAGAGATATGAATTACCCTTAGTACTGCTTTCTTGGCATCTCAGAGTTTTGGTAAGATGTTTCTTCATTTTCATTTGTTTCCACATATCTTTTAATTTCTGTTTTGATTTCCATATTGACCTAGGAGTTGTTTAACATCTTAGTGTTTAGTGTCCATGTCTTTGTTGTTTTGGGGGGAACTTTGTTGGTGTTGATATGCATTTTTATTCCACTGTGGTCTGGGAAGGTGCATGGCAGTATTTAAATCTTATGAAATTTGTTTATGCTTGATTTATGACTGAGAATGTGGTTTATCTTAGAGTTTGTTCCATGTATTGTTGAGTAGAATGTATATTTCAAGGTTGTTGGGTGGAGTGTTCTGTAGATATCAATAAAGTTTATTTGTTCAAGCATCACATTGAGGTTCTGGATCTCCTTGTTGATTTTTGTCTTGATGATCTGTCTAGAGTTATGAGTGGAGTATTTAAGTACTCCACTATGATAGTGTCAGAGTCAATTTTTTTTTAAGTTTACCTAGAAGCTGCTTTATGAAAGTTGGTGCTCCTACGTTGGTTGTATATATGTTTAGTATAGATATTTTTTGTTGAAGCATTGAACCTTTTATCATTATGTAGTGACCTTCCATATCTTTTAAAATTTTTGATAGCTTAAAAGTTATTTTGTCTGATATTAAGATTGTGACTTCTGCTTTCCTTTGTTTTCTGTTCACCTGAAAATTTGTTATCTATCTTATTACTTTGAGTCTGTGAGTGTCTTTTCTGGTGAGATAAGTGTCTTGGAGACAATATATTGTTGCCTCATGATATTTTATTCATTTTGCCATTCTATGTCTTTTCAGTGGTGTATTTAGTCCATTCACATTCAGGCTAATTATTGAGATGTGAGAGTTTATCACTGTCATAAGGTTCTTATAGAGTTTGTTGTCGTTTTTTTGATTGATTCATGTGTGTTTTCAATCTTTTTCCTGCATTCATGTGATTCATGTGTGTTTTCAATCTTTTTCCTTCATTCTTGTGAAGGGCATTGTTAGTCTTTTATCCTTTCTTCTGTGTTCAATACTTTCTTAAGTGTTTCTTGTAGCGTTGATTTGGAGGCAGCATAAGTTCTTAGAGATTGATTGTCTGGGAAAGATTTTAATTCTCCATCATTGATGAAGCCTAGCTTAGTTGAGTAGGTAATTCTTGATTGAAATTGTTTATCTTTGAGAACTTTGAAGATTGAGCTTCAAGCTCTCCTAGCCTGAAGTGTTTCTGTAAATAAGTTGCTGCTACTCTAATTGGTCTTCTAGGTAGTCTGACCTTTTTCTCCTGCTGCCTTTGGGATTTTTTCTCTTATACCTACTTTGTGTAGGTGAATTACTATGTGTCTAGGAATTGGTTTTCTCATTTGTTGTCTTGCAGTGTTCTCTGAATCTCTCATGTTTGAATTGTCATGTCACTGATGAGATGAGGGAAGTTTCCTTGGATAATTTCATGAAATGTTTGTTCCAGGGTGGTCTCTGTCTCTCTATCTGCCTCAGGAATTCCAATTGATCTTAGGTTCAGCCTCTTGAAATAATCATTCATCTCTGGAAGGTTTTGTTCTGTCTTTTTAAGTTTCTTTTTTTATGTTTTTAACAGTTTGGATTAGTTCTATGTTTTGATCCTCAAGCTCTGAGATTCTTTCTCCTACTTGGCCAACTTTACTTTCCATGCTTATCAATTTGTTATTTATTTCATTCACTGTATTCTTTATTGCTCTTCTCTCAGTTATCAACTCCTTCATTCTTTCCTCTCATCTCTCCTCAATTCTATTTATTTTCTATTAATGTCTTGATATCTGAGTTTGTGGTTTAAGAACAGTCATTCTGGGAGCTCTTCATTGTTTGCATTCTGAAGTCTGTATTCTCAGTGTTTGACCTCCCAGGGGTCTGTGTGAGACCCATATTCTTCTTTTGGTTTTTCTTCAATTGTATAGATTTTCCTCCCCTCCCCCACCCCCCCTTTTTCTTACTTCTTCTCTAATTCTGTTGTTTAGGGATAGGGGTAGCTTTTGCTTCTGTTTGCTCAATCTCCTAACCTTCCTTATGTGGATCCTCTGGCTTTGTTCAATTCTGAACCTGGACTGTGGTTGGGGAGCTGTACTTCTTGCAATTTTGAGATTTAATTGAGGGGGGAGCTATGACTCAGAAACTACCTGCATATCCCAGTGTCCACTGACAGGTGTGTGGCCCCCCTGTAACCCATATCCCACTGCCTTACAATCTATCCATGCAGTGGGCATATAGGTTTGCCCCTTGAAAGCAAAATGAGGTAAGAAAAGGAAAAGAATGGAAAAAGGAAGGAGGGATATGAGAGGAAAGTGGAGAGAGAGAAGAGTAAGAGGGAAAACAGACAGGTATGCCAACTAAAAAATGGAAAGTGACTCAAACAAAGACAGAAAAGATAAAAAATAAAACAGAAACATACATGCAATCATACAAAAACACAAACAAACAAAAACCCCCCTATTGATGTACTATCCCTCAAAAATACCCATAAACAAACAGGAAGTTTAAAAAAATACAATAAAATAACAAAGTATGAAAATGTAATCAAAAACAGAAAGAAATAAGGAAGAGGAAAAGAAAAAACCCCTCAAAACTAAAACAACAAACAAACAAACAAAAAACCAATTGGGACAAACAAACAAACTAAAAAAAAAATTTTCTCTGAGGCAATTCCTGTAATTTCCACTTCCTTTCAGCTCTGGTCTACAGCTCCTCCCCTCTGTTCTCAGTGCAGGCTGATAGAGTTGCTCTCAGTATGGGTCAGATGTCCGTGGGACTATTGTGGGAGGAGGGTGGATCAGATCTGGACTCACTGGCTTGCTGCCTGTCAAGTCTCCCACTCAGATCTGATGTGTCTGTGTCTGATCCAGCATGGAAGAGGGACATCTGTCTCTCTGAGTTTGATGAGATTACCTCTAGGTCCCAAGTTGCAGGCTGGGTGGAGCAGGGCAGGACAATGCAGATCTCTGCTTGGTCACGGGACAGAGAAAATGACTCTGGCTGCCTTTCCTCACTGGTGGGGGGGCTCCTCTCCGGCTCTCCCCGACTGCTCTCTCCATGGATCCAGGACTCCAGCTGCTTTGCTGTCACAGGTGATGGTGTGGGTCAGGCTCCAGGTGATGAGGATCTGCTGTATTCAGCAGGCTTTTCTCAGGAAAGCCCCGAGAACAGCAGATGATCCTGTGTGCTCCAGTGGCTCCTATCTTAGGGCGGTGTGGGGTTGCAGTCACTTCTGGAAGACAGCCCCAGGTGCATGAGCCCGAGTCTCCCCTCAGATGGACTTTTACTCATTCACTGGCACACACCCACTTAGACAGAGAGTCTTTACAGACACTCGATTTTGCAGAGACCCTCACATTCTGACCTGTTCTGTCACCATTTTTCTGGAAATCTCCTACCAAATTTTTTATATCCAGTCCACTTTCTACAGGCAGCACAGTTGGCTCTTTGTTTTTGTTGCAATAAACATTCATGTGCAGTTATCTTATTTAAAGAATGATTTGAGATCCTCCAGGTATATTCCCAGAAGGGGAATTGCTGGGTCATATGGAAGGTTGATTTTTAGAACTTTTAGGAATCACCACACTGTTTTCCACAGAAGTTGTACTAGTTTACACTCCCACCAACAGTGTAGAAGTGTTACCTATTTCCCAAATCCTCTCCACTATTTGTTGCTTTTTGAGTTATTGCTAATGGCCGTCCTGACTGGAGTTAGGTGGCATCTCAGTGTGGTTTTCATTTGCATTTCTTTGATGATTAGTGAGACTGAGCATTTTTCCATGTATCTGTTGTTTACTCGTATGCCTTCTTTTGAGAAGTGTTTATTTATATCTTTTGACCACTTTTTAATAGGGCAGTTTGTTTTTTTTCTTTTAGCAGGTTTGAATTTCTTGTAGATCCTGGATGTTAGGCCTTTGCCAGATATAGAGTTGGCACATATTTTTTTCCCGTTCTATGGCCTGTCTCTTCACTCTCTTGATGGTTTATTTTGCTTTACAGAAACTTTTCAATTTACTGAGGTCTCACTTGTCTGTCTTAATTCTTATGGCATGTGTATTTGGGTTTTTGATCAGGAATTTGGTCCTTATTCCAATTTCTAAAGGGGTGTCTTCTGTGTTTTCTAAGATTCTTTTAGTTTGAGGTTTTACGTTTAGGTCTTTGAATCATTTAAAGTTGATTTTTGTGTATGGTGATAGATAGGAGTCCAGTTTCATTCTTTTGCATATGGTCAGCCAATTTTCCCAGCACTATTGCTATATAAGGTCTTCTCTCCTCAGTGGTTGTTATTAATGACTTTGTTGAATATGAGTTGGTTGAGAGATTGAGTTTTTGATTGACCTGCTATATGACTCAGCAATCTCTCTTCTGGGTATATACCCAGAGGAACAGAAATCATTCTACAAAAAAGATACCTGCATACACATGTTTATTACAGCATTATTCACAATAGCAAAAACATGGAACCAACCTTATTACCCATCAGTAGTGGACTGGATAAAGAAAATATGATACATATACATGATGGAGTATTACACAGCCATAAAGAAGAACAAAATCATGGACTCCACAGTAATTTGGATGGAGTTGGAGACCATCATGCTTAGTGATCTTTCACAGAAGCAAAGTACTGAATACCACATGTTATCACTCATACTTGGGACCTGAATATTAATCACAATAGCACAAGGGAGGGACAGGCAGTTGTGGAACACTGCTGGGGGTGGAGAAGAGCACATAGCAACACAAAGGAGATCTGGTCCTAAACCAAGGGAAGTGAACTTCACCCTTCACATAGACTACTTATGTACCTAATCTTGATGTGTACATCCCTATAATAGAATAAAGTTACCAACCTCAAACTTCAGAGGTTGTTGCTGTGTTTTATGAAAGTATTCCCAAACACTCTATTCTGGGGTTTCTGAGGAACTGTCTCAGCACCTTACCCTGGTTAATGGTACTGAAGCAGTTCTTTCCATAAAAGTATGTGATGACCCTGCAAGATTTCTTATTTGAATGAAGAATGAGAGTCTGTATCTCATTTAAATTAACATAAAAAAGACAGAACACAACTGCAATTCCCAGGTTATAAAGAAACAGGATTTTGATATAGTTTTCAACTGCAGTAGTTGCTATCTACAACAAACAAATATTGCTCCTTCCCAAATGGTAAAAAAAGACACTTAAGAAATGAGAAGCCAAACCATAAACTGGGAGAAAATATTTGCAAGAAGCATATCTGATAAAGGACTTTCATATAAAATATACAAAGAACTCTCAAAACCCAGTAATTAAAAACAAACAACCTAATTGAAAAAATTGGTGAAAGACCTGAACAGACACCTCACAAAAGAAGAGACACAGATGAAAAGTAAGCATAAGAAAAGGTACTCAAAAGGTTATTAGGGAATTTCAAATTAAAACAACAAAAAGATACCACCACATATTTTTTTGAATGGTCAAAATTCAAAACACTGATAACACCAAATTCTGGTGAAGATATGAAACAACAAGAATTCTCATTCAATTGCTGATGGAAATGCAAAATAGTACAGCTACTTTGGAAGACGGGTTGACAATTTATTGCAAAATTAGACGTACACTTACCACATAATTTAGCAATTGTGCTCCTTGGTATTTATCCAAACAAGTTGAAAATGTATGTTCATACAGAAAACTGCACATGTGTTTATTGCAGCTTCATTTATAATTGTAAAACTTCGAAATAACTAAAATGTCTTTCAATAGGTGAATGGAGAAATAAATTCTGGCACACCCAGAAAATGGAGTATTACTGAATATTACTCAGTACTAAAAAAAAATAAACAAGCTACCAAGGTATGAAAAGACAAGGAAGAACCTTAAATGCATGTTACTAAGTGAAAGAAACCAATCTGAAAAGGCTATAAGGCTATAAGCTGTACAATTCTTACTATATGAAATTATAAAAAAGGGAAAACTATGGAGTCAATAAAATGATCAGTGATTGTCAAGGGTTATTAAGCAGGGAGAGATAAAGATAATTTTGAAGTTGTTAAAACTATTATGTATGATACTATAATAGGTAGTTGTATGTCATTATACATTTGTCAAAAATTCATAGGTCATACAACATCAAGACTGAGCTTTAAAGAAAATTATGGACTTTGAATGATAATGATATGTCAATGCAGGTCTATCAATTGTAACACATGTACCACCGCAGTGGGATACTGATAGTGGGGGAGGCTCTGCATGTGTAGGGGAAAACTCTACGTTGTGCTCAGTTTTGCTGTGAACTTCTAACTGCTCCTAAAAATAGTCTATTGAGAAAAGGACATTTTTTTTCCTGTCTCAGGTTTATTTGTACAAATAGCACAGGAGGATAGCAGCCCCACGCAGTCAGCATCCTGGGGGGTCAAATCAGTCCTTCTTTCCACACACTGGCAGACAGAGGCCTCTACTCTGGAGCTTTTGTGGGGGTCTGGGCACCTTTGGGAGCCTGAGCAGGAGCGGGAACTGAAGCCGGAGTTGCAGATGAAGCTGTGCGGGGGCCTTAGTTTGAATTTTGGCCTTACTTTGATCCTTGGCCTTTGGCCGGCAGAGCCTGCGGCCCTTGGCAATACGGGCACGAATACACTTCCCAAACTTGGGGTGGGCAAGGTATGCAAGTCGAGTAAGCTTGCGACTAGGACCCTTTGGGATCTTGGGCTTAACCTCTTTGGGCTTTACGAGGGCCTTGATAGCCTCAGCACGTGCACTCATGGCGCTGGCGTTGTTGGCTTGCATCTTCTTCAGGCCCTTCTTGTTGTGCTTTTTGGCAAAGTGCATGTTTCTCAGGAACTTGGGGTCCACCCCCTTAAGAGACTCATATCTTTGTGATCGGGGTTTCTTGATGCCATTTCTGTGCCATTTTCAGGATTGGTTGTGTGTGGTATGGTTCTTGGACTTGGCCATGTCTGCACCGTAAGCCGAGGCTCCTGAAGCGCCTGGGACCAGAAGAGGAAGACAAAAGGACATTTTTTAAGGGACTTCAGAGAAAGATGTTCAACCTTAATTAGAAGAGATAAGTGAGCAAGTACAAATCCCTATTTTAGTCTTCTTCCTCCTTGCTTTGGGTGTTGTATGAAGAAAACTGTTTAGCGGTATTGTAGCCATCTAGTGACCTAAGATGAAGACAAATCATAAAGATGATGACTCAGAGGCCTGACATTGTTAAGTTCCTGAACCAACTCCAGAAACGACCTATCTCTGGGTTTTTTGTTATGAAAGAAAAATAAATTGCTATTATTTAAAGCCATTTTTAGTTATGTAGTCTGTATCTTTCAATTGAAAGCATCCTACATACTTCACAGGTCATTCCCTTTTACTGGGCCCTAAAACTTACTGCAAATCTGTTGTTATACTCTAGATTCTGAGCAAGTCTGGACTCCCTCACATTTACTAACCAAGTTTCCCTACCAGATATCTGCTCCACTCAGGTGAGATAATCTATTTCCAATCTTGGCATTAATTCTTCCCTGCCTCATTTGTTCTAGTCAGTGTTCTTGATTGCAAACAATAGAAACTTTTTTCTAGTTGACATGATAAAAAAGATAATTTGATGATAGGATATTGGTAAAAAGGATCACTTTAGGGTACCCTGACACTGAATGAATGTTATTCATCTCAAACTCAACAAGGCCAAAATATGTGTTCCTTTATTCATTTTATCCATCTCAGTGAGGTCGCCATCATGTACTCAGTTGCTTAGGCCAGAAGCCTGAGGGCCATCCTGGCATTTGATCCACCAGTTTTACTTAAAATTGATCATTTTTGAAGCATATCTATATTCAGTCACCTCATTCAATCTCCACCACTGCTGCAATTATTTCTCATTTGGACAATTGCAATAACCTCCTATCATGTTTTTGTTGTTGTTATTTCTGTTTTTACCACTATTTCACAGCAGCAAAAGTCTTCTTTTCTTCTTCTTTTAAAAAAATTGTATTTTAAAGATGTGGGGTACAATTCAGGATTAGGTATACAAATGGTAATTGTACAGGTAAATTTGGGCTTCACTTTCACCAGATAATGTTATATTTCTTTTTAAAATAGTTCAGTGATTTTCATTACAATTATCCTCATGGTCTACAAGACCCTGCATGAGCTATAGCAGTCTCTGTAACTTCATTTTCTACTTCTCTTCCCCTCACTTTTTTCCAATCTTATTGTCTTTCTCTTTCCCTAACATACCAAGATCTTTACTGCCTTGGTCTTTGCTTTATCTGTTCCCTCAGCCCAAAATGCTCTTTACTCCAATATCCACATGACTGTCCCTCTGAATACTTCAGCTATCAGATCAAATATCATTTGCACATAGAAGCCTTCTTTGACCATTCTATTTGTATCAGTTTGCTTGAGATGCAATAACAAAATACCATGGATTGGGTGACAAATAACATAAATTTTTTCTCATAGTTCTGGAGGTTGGGAAGTCCAAGATGGAGGTGTCATCATAATTGGTTTCTGATGAAGGCTCTGTACCTGGGTTGTAGGGAGCTGCCTTTTTGCTGTGTCTTCACATGACCTTTCTTTTGAGTGCATATGGAGAGAAAGAGCAAGCTCTCTGATGTCTTTTCTTATAAGGATACTGACCATTTGACCATGGTTTCTCCCTCATGACTTCATCTGACCCTAATTACCTACCAAAGGCCCCATATCCAAATGCCATCAAATTGGTGGGTAGGACTTCAAGATATGAATTTTGTGGGAGACACAAACATTTAGTCCTTAGCACTATCCAAAGTAACTCCTGGACCTTCACTCGACTCTTTATCACATTTTCCATGTGCCATATTGTTGATAGTATTTTGCATCACTTCTGATATTATCTTGTTCTCATATTTGTTTATAGTCTGTTTCCATTCACTAGAATGTAAGTTCTGTGAGAATAAGGACCATGTCTCTTTTCTTTGGTCATTGAAATATCCTTAGTGCTGAGAACAGTGTCTGGCACATGATAATGGATTAATACATAATTGTTGAATTAATTAAATAATTGCTCCCAAGCCCTGCCTTTATCTGTTGCACGACTTCCGTTATGATGATCATAACACCAATAAAGGGAATCAAATACTTTTCAAGGTGATATTTTGTATTGTTTAGACTTACTGACACAAATGTCTTCTCAGAAGCTTCAAAGTGCTTTCTATCTCTCTTATGGCTCCTGGTGTTCTTCAACTTACATAATGGTTATATAGAAATTAATTTGATTCTGCTGTACCCCCTACCCAGGCTAGGCAGAGACTAGTCCTACTCTTCTTATTTACCACAAGGAATAACAAATAATTCCTACTAACAAGTGGCTCCATTTTTTAGGAGAATACAATATGTCTGGAAATCCAAGATGCTGGCAATGTCCTCTGGAATAAAGAATCAAGTCCTTAATGCAGACAATAAGGGCCAGAGGTAGATGGAATTAGAAAAAAAATCATGAGATGGTTAGAAAATCTTCCTGAAATGAGGGCGATTTCATTTCCTTTAAAAGATGGTGAAAATTTAGGAAGGCTGAGAGGAGGAGGGAAGGGCCTCTATTGCTGGAAATGAGACAACAGCATAAGAAAAGGCATGAAGGTGAAAGTATGTAATGCATTTATGCTTGCTGGGGGCATTGCAGCAATCAGCCCTGCATAACTAACCTGTTACTCAAGAGTTCCATTGTCATCTGCAACCACAGAACTGGTTCATGGCTATCCCATTGAGTGTCTTCTACTATAGGGAGCCAATCACTGAGTAAGAAAAAAGAAAGTTGTTTGTCATTGATATATGTGGTCACTTTCCCTTAGCCTTACGGCAATATCTGTAACTTTGAAGATTGACACGCCAAGGAACAACAATTCTAAATGGTATGGTTATTTTGGCTTTGCAGCTCAGTTCAAGATTAGGAGATGGTGGGCACCAAATGATTCACAAACGCCATCTTCAGTTGCTCCCAATTTACACCAATTCCACCTACCTCCTCTTTCTCTCTTCATACATCTCTTTTCTCATTACATAGCCTTGAAGTCCCCAGAATCTTCTCTTAGCAAACACTCAGCATCCCCTGTCCCTGACTCTCTGAAGGGAAGGAGAGATAGATGTTTTCTTCCTTGATGATTGTGTCATTCCTGGGATCATGGGCACAGAGATTTTTACTAAGTGTCATGGTTAAATTAAGACTATTAACGTAACATGCTATTAAATGTATATACTTTCCTGGCTACACTCATCCTTTAAACAGAACATTAAGCCATTTCACTTCTACTTTCATTCTTTTTCACACTATATAAGTTTATTAGTGTTCTATCAAATGCCTTAAGTGATGCTCATGATTAAATGGCATATTGCTACAATACCAGCCATTTCATTTCTTTCAGCCCTGCAATTCTGGCCACTATTTCACTTCTTTTTCTGTGGAGGAGAAGCTAGACTTATCAGCTTGTGATGTCTCTGGATCAGAGGAAACCAAGCCAGTTCAATCATTATTTTTTTGTATCTACTATATGCAAAACATGGCTTCAGGAGCCTTAGGTGCTGGGATGAAGGCAACACTGGGACACTGATCAAGATGTTTAAGAACATAATTCTTACCTTCAATGAGAGGTGGAGAAGGCTTGAGATTTACATGAAGGTGTAAGGAGAGATCACAATCACATGGGAATTAGGAGGTGGCATTTGAGATGAGCATTGTACTTCACTAACATTCTTAAAGTTAATTTTTAATTGCAAGTGATATATTGACATAGTTCAAAATTATAACATTATAAAAGAGTGAAAATTATTTACCTCTATTCCACATCCATGTAATTTCCATACACATGTACACACTAATTTTATAAATATCTTTCCAAAAAATATGGTATAAATATACAAGCAAAAAATTTCTGAATGTATGTTTATTTATATCTTTATACTTCCCTTCTTTTCTTCTTAATATAAATAACAGTGCACTTACTATACAAGCTATTCTATAGCCTTGCTTTTATCTTCACTTAATCTAGTTTGATGATTGCTTCACTTTAGTACATAAAGAGGTTCCTCACTCATTTTAGTGCTTACTAATGAGATGAATAAGTGTAGTTTTAAATGCAAATATAATGAGTCAGATAAACATTTCTTTGTATTCTTGGTTATATGGATTTCTTTTCTTGTGGACCATTGAATAGGATTTTTAACCCAAAGTGTAAAATGGTAAAATTAAAACAGCATTGAGTTGGCTTTTTGAGCAACAGTGTACCTCTGAGCAACAAAAATGTTAAGATAAAGTTCCTCTGAGGATCTTTACCTACTGAGATATTGTAGAAGTTTAGGAGGAAGTACTGAGGCAGTTTTTAAGATAAAGAGAGGGACTGTTGGACACAATCTTAGAGGAGGAAAGATATAGAGAAACTCCAAGAATCAAACATACTCTTTTGGTGGAAAGGCAAAAATCTATTACCATGATAGTTTGTCATCATTATACATTAAATTCAACTTACAGGCAAAATGTTTGAATACCAACCTAAGGATTTTAGGGGACATGAGTAAGGCCCGTTTGAACCAAATAATCTCCAAAGTGCCTGTTGCAGCTAGCCATCAGAGAGATATTTACAAACTTGCAGAATCTCAAAATTGTAAGGAGCCTTAAAAGTCATTTAGTCCAACTCCTATCCAATGTTTCATGCCCTTTGCAACATTATGGCGATTTTACATCCAGCCTTGGCTCACATGCTTCTAGTAATAATGAATTTATGACCTAATATAGCAATCACCCAATTGCTGGCTTTCTCTCCATTGTTGGAAAGATTTCCATTGTGTTGAAGATGAATATATTATCTGTTTATTTACTAAACAAATTTATTTAAAGCCTTTACTCTTCCAGGCTCTGTAGATTACGCTAGCATTTGTTGAAGACTAGGCACTGAATAGATCTACCTATAATCCTAGTTGTATAAGGCTGTAAGAATTATTTGAAGCACTTTTCATAAACAGCTCATATGATATTTTAAGAACACATCCTTGTTTCTTCTCTCCCCAACCCACCAAATCTAAGCTAAAGTTCTTCATAATAGAGTTTGGATTGCCCTCACCACTCCTATTCAGTCTCCTCTTAACAAACTCCTGTTTATTTGTATTCTAGAACTGGACCCAAACTCCAGATACAGTCTGAGAGGTGCAGTGTGCACAAGAGTTATTACCATCAATGATAGCAACACTCTTTCCATTAGCATACCCTAAGAGATTATTAGGCCTTTTTAAAGCAAGTAAGTCACCCTTTGCTCATAGTGGGCTATATAGCAAACTAAATTTCCAAGGTCTTTTTTATATGAGCATCTTGACCATAAGCTACATTTTGATGACCATCTTGTACTTGAGTGGCTGATTTTTTAAAATATTCTTTTTTAAAATTTTTTTATTGGGTGACTTATTTTTTAAACTAAAGTATATGACTTAACATGTATTCCTATTAAATTTCATCTTGTCAAAATAGTCCATTGTTTCAGTCGAGATCTTTAAAATCCCAATTTATCATTGCCTAGATAGTTCTCCCTGTCAGCTTTGTGTCAGATGCAAATTTGATCAGTGAGGCCTTAGTGTCTTTATCCAATTCACTGACACAAGTTGAGAAGAGATAAGATCACAGTCTAAACTGTGTGCCACTTGGGAAGACATCAATTTATACTCTTTGGTATTTCCTACAGACCTAAAGATTCACCAAATTGGACCATATCTAATTCACTGGACATTTGTGTTTGTCTACTAGCTTGTGACAACAAACATGGTCAAATACTTTCCTTATAACATGAAGCTCTAAATTCTTTATCATTCCTCTCATTCACCAGTTAGGGAACCTATCAGCGAAGAACATTTGATTGTTTTGACATGGCTTATTTCTAGTGAAACCACCGGAATCTCTGCTGATTATTGATTTTTCAAGTACAGTCATTCCTCAGTATGCGAGGGGAGTTGACTCCAAGAACCCCATGGATACCAAAATTCGCAGATGCTCGTGTCCCTTACATAAAAGAGTATAGTATTTGCATTTAACCTATGCAAATTCTCTTGTATATTTTAGATAATCTATAGATTACTTATAATACCTAATATAATGTAATGATACGTAGATAGTAGTTTTACTGTATTTTTATATTTTTATTGTCATGCTGTTATTTTCAATTGTTTTGTCAAAAACTTTAAAACTGTGGTTGGTTGAATTCATGTATGTAGAGCTCATGTATGCAGAGGGCTGACTGTACTCACAAACCATATGCTTAATAATCTGTTTTGGAATTTTGCAGGCAATGGACATCAAATTCACTGAGCTTTAGCTTCTGGAATTATTATTCTCCACTTAGGAAAAGAGAAACAGTATCTTACCAGCTGCATTTTTGGCATCTCTCTTGTTCTCTACAGTTGCTCAGAGATCATCAATTGTGGTGCCATAATTACTTCTTCAATTTCGTTGAATGCCAGGGTGAGGTGATTCATAAAATTATAGAATGTTTGAATTAGAAGGAGCCTTAGAAATTGTCTAGTTCAAGCTCTTCATTGTAGCAGAGACAACACTTAGTTCTAGAGAAGGGACAGGACTTGTATTAGATACGCAAGTTAGAGGTCAAACTTGACTCCTGTTTCACAGATGGGTGGAGTGGAAAGCACTGAAGACATTTTTCTGTGGAATGAAATTTGTTGAGTTGCAACTCTGCCTGGTTCTTTCATTCACCACTTTTTTAAAAAAAAAAAAAAAAACCTTTTTGAAATTCAAGTTCCAGAAGATGGAAGGTGAGATTAGAATGCTTGGGACAAGCATATGTCTTTTACTTTTTTCCAATAGTGCAGTTTAGTGTGAAGAACACTGGACTGAAAGTCAAGAACCACGGATTTTAACAATTCTTTATTTCAATAGCTTTAGGACATGGAAATAGTTTTTGGTTACATGGTGTCATTTTATAGTGGCAAAGAAGTCGGCTTTAACTGTACCCACCACTCCCACCTCTGCTCATTGTGCCCGATAGTTGATTTTTAGTTTCTTCCTTCCTTCACTCATCCCTCTTCTGAATCATCAGTGTTTATTAAATCATTCTCTATGCCTTTGCAGATCCTTAGTTTAACTTCTACTTATAACTGAGATTATGTGGTGTTTGGTTTTCTGTTCACTTGTTAGTTCACTTAGAATGTTGTTCTCCAATTCCATCCAAATTGCTGCAAAAGACATTATGGCATTCTTTTTGACAGCTGAATAGTATTCCAGAGAGCACATATGCCACATTTTCATTATCCATTGATCAGTTGATAGAGAATTAAGATTGATTCAAAATCTTTGCAATTGTGAATTGTGCTGCGATGAACATGTGGGTGCAGGTGTCTTTTTTTTTTTAAGTTGGAGTCTCACTCCATTGTCCAGGCTGGAGTGCAGTGGCACGCTCATGGCCACCACAGCCTCGACCTGCTGGGCTTAGGTGATTCTTCTGTCTCAGCCTTCCAAGTAACTGTAACTACAGGAATGTGCTACCATGCCTGGCTTACTTTTTTATTTATTATAGTGACGAGGTCTCACCAAGTTGCCCAGGCCGGTCTTGAACCCCCAGCCTCAGGCAATCCTCTCGCCTCGGCCTCACAAAGTGCTGGGATTAAAATCTGATCCACCGCTCCTGGCCATGTCTTTTTATATAAAAACCTCTGTTCCTTTGTGTAGATACCTAGTGGCGGAATTGCTGGATCAAGTGGTAGATCTACTTTTAGTCCTTTAAGAGATCTCCATACCAATTTCCATAGAGGTTGTACTAATTTACACTCTCAGCAGCATCTTATAAACATCCCCATTTCTCTGCATCGGAGCCAGCACCTATTTTTTAAAATTCTTTTTCAATAATGGCCATTCTGATTGGTGTAAAGTGGTATCTCGTAGTTTTAAGTTGCATTTTTTGATGATTAGTGATGTTGAGCATTTTTTTATATGTTTGTTGGCCAGTCTTATATCTTCTTTTGAGAGATGTTGTTTGTGTCATTTGCCTACTTTTTAGTGGGGTGATTTACTTTTTTCTTGCTGATTTGTTTAGTGGATTATTTTTTATGTGCTATTGAATGTTGTTTGCTAATCTTTTATTGAGGATTTTCGCATCTATGTTCATCAGGGATCACAGTCTGCAGTTTTCTTTTGTTGTCATTGTATCTTTTCCTGGCTTTGGTATCAGATACTGACTTTGTAGAATGAGTTAAGGAGAATTCCCTCCTAGTCAATTTTATGAAATAGTTTCAGTAAAAATTAGTATCAATTTTTCTTTGACAGTCTGGTAGAATTAAGTTGTGAGTCCATCAGGTCGTGGACTTTTTGTTGTTGAGAGATTTTTAATTACTATTTCAATCTATTAGTTATTGGTCTGTTAGGGTTTTTATTATTTTTTTCCTGATTCAAGGTTGGGAGGTTGTATGTTTCCAATAATCTATCTATTTCCTTTAGATTGTTTAGTTTCTTTATGTAGAGTTGTTCATGATTATCTCAGATGATCTTTTGTATTTCCATCATATCAGTTATAATATCTCCATTTTCATTTCTTACTGAGCAATTTGAATCATTTTTCTTCATTAATTAATCTAGCTAGTGGTCCATCAATTGTGTTTATCTTTTCAAAGAACCAACTTTTTGTTTTATTAATCCTTTGTGCTTTGGAAAATTTCAATTTAATTTAGTTGTATTCTGATTTTTGTTATTTCTTTTTCTCTGCTAACTTTGGGTTTGGTTTGTTTGTGTTTTTCTATTTCCTTGAAGTGTGATGTTAGATTGTCTATATGTGATATTTTGGTCTTAAAATGTAGACCTTAAGAGGTATACATTTTTCCCCGAGCACAGTTTTGACTGTGTTCCAAAGGTGTTTATAACTTGCTTCACTGTTGTCACTCATTTAAAGGAATTTTCAAATTTCCATCCTGATTTCATTGCTGATCCAAGGATCGTTCAGGAGCAGGTTGTTTAGCTTCAATGTGTTTACTTGGTTTCATGAGTTGTTCTTGGTGTTAATTTCTGTTTTTTTCTACTGTGGTCTGAGAAAGTGTTTCATATTAATTTGACTTTTTTTTTGAAGTTGGAGTCTCACTCTGTCACCCAGACTGGAGTGCAGTGGCCGCTCCCGGCCACTGCAACCCCCACCTGCTGGACTCTGGCGATCCTTCTGCCCCAGCCTTCCAAGTAGCTGGAACTACAGGTGCACAATACCACGCCTGGCTAATTTTTTTTTGATTTATTGTAAAGATGAGATCTCGCCAAGTTGCCCAGGTGGGTCTCGAACCCGCAGGCTCAGGCAATCCACTCACCTCGGCCTCCCAAAGCGCTGGGATTATAGGCTGAGCCACCGAGCCTGGTTATTTTGACTTTTTAAAAAAGTTACTGAGACTTGATTTGTGGCCTATCATATGGTCTATCTTAGAAAATGATCCATGTTCTGATGAGAAAAGTGTATATTCTGTAGTTTTGGAGTGGAATGTTCTGTGGATGCCTATTAGTTCCATTTGCTTTGTGGTCCAGTTTAACTCGAATGTTTCCTTGTTGACTTTCTGCCTTGATGATCTGTCTACTGCTGTCAGTGGAATGTTGAACTCTCCCATTAATATTGTATTGCTGTCTATCTTTTTTTAAAAAAGCCTAGTAGAATTTGTTTTTTTAAGCTGGAGGCTCTGGTGTTAGGTTCTTATATATTTAAAATTGTTATGTCTTCCTGTTAGATTAATCCCTTTAGTGTTATATAATAAACGTTTTTCTTTTTTTCTGTTGATTAAAGTCTGTTTGATATGAGAATGACTACTCCTGCTCCTTTTGATTTCCATTTGCATGGAATATTTATTCCCACTCCTTTACCTTGAGTCTGTTAGAGTCTTTGTGTGTTAAGTGAGTCTCTTGAAGGCAGCAGATATTTCAATTGTGTTTTTTTAAAAGCCATTCTGCCAGTCCTACCTCTTTATTGGGCCACTGAGAACATTTGAATTCAGGTTAATGATAATGTGCGAGGTACTATTTCATACATCATACTGGTTGTTATCTGGTTGCTTATTTATTTGTTTTTTCTCTACTGTGTTGGTTTTCCTGTGAGCTTTATGATGTCCAGGTTTTTTCTATTCATGTATTTTGACCTTTTATTTCAGTATTTAGAACTCCTTTGAGTATTTCTTGTAGAGCTGGTCTAGTGGTGAAAATTTTTCTCAGTGTTTGCTTGTCTGATGAAGAATTCATTTCTCCTTTATTTATGAAATTTAGTTTTGCAGGATACAAAATCCTTGGCTGACTGTTATTCTATTTGAGGAGATTGAAGATGGGACCCTAAACTCTTCTGGTTATAGGATTTCTTCTGAAAAGTCTACTGTTAGTCTGATAGCTTTACCTTTGTAAACTATTTGATGCTTTTGTCTTACTTCTCTTAAAATTAACTTCACATTAACTTTGCATAGATGGATGATTAAATGCTTTCGGAATGAATTTTTTGCAATGAATCTCCTGGGGATTATTTGGGTTTTTTGTTATCTGGATGTTTAAATCTCTGGCAAGGCCATGGAGGTTTTCTTCCATTATTTCTTCAGGTAGGTTTTCCAAATTAGTTGTTTTATCTTCTTCCTCAGGATCACCTGTGAATATTAGTTTTGGATGTTTTACATATTCTCATATTTATTTGAGATCTTGTTCTACTCTCATGATTGTTTCTTCTGTATTGCTTTCAGATTGGATTAATTCAAAAGTTTTGTATTTAATTTCCAAGATCCTTTCTACTACTTGTTCCCATCTACTGTTAACACTTTCCTCTACATCAATAAGGGTGCCTGATCTCAAACCAAAGGGAGGCCCATACTTTACCTGTAAGGTGACCACTTGTCTACCTAATCCTGAATTGTACCCCACATTTTAAAAATAAAAATAAATAAATTAAAAAACTTTCCTTTGTATTTTGTACATCCTGAAATGATTCATTCATTTCCAGAATTTCACCTTTTTTAAAGGTGTCTATCACTTTGGAGAAGTTTTTACTCATGTCCTGAATTGTTTGTTTGTTTATGTTGGTTTTCAACTTTCTCCTGAAGCTCACTGAACAATTTTATATTCAGTCTTTTGAATTATATGTCTGCAATTTCAACAATTTTATTTTAGTTTGTTTGTTTATGTTGGTTTTCAACTTTCTCCTGAAACTCACTGAGCAATTTTATACTCAGTCTTTTGAATTATATGTCTGCAATTTCAACAATTTTTTTTTAGTTACGGCTCATTGATAAAGAGTTAGTGTGGTCTTTTGGGAATGTTGGAATGCTCTTTTTTCCATATTGTCAGAATTATTTTTCTAGTTCCTTCTCATTTGGGTAGACGATTTTTTCTTATTTGAGGATGACAGAGCTGATGTAGGCACTGTAGGGTTCCCTTGGTTATGAATAGCCGTGGTTTGGTGTGTTTCTCAATTGCAGCTGTGGTGGTCCTGTGCTGGATACCTGCACAGGCTCACAGTGTTCTGAGTAGCTAGAGTGGCTTGGATAGTGGTGTTAGTGGGATCAGATAATCCCCAAAGCTGACGTGTTATATCAAATGTGATGGGTTGTGCTGTTGGCTTTCAGCCAGAAGGTGGCACTTGCAGGAGAGAGCCAGCTACAATGGAAGCTGTGGGTTTTCTCCTCACCATGTGTTGTTCCAGGAAAGTGCTCAACCAATCTAGGTGGAGGGGAGGGCTCTGGGTATTACTCAAGTTCTCTGTCTGTTTTGAGCCTTTGAAGGGAATGTAGGAGGAAAAGAGCTAAAACACCCAATTTGTTTGCATTTTTTGCTACCCCAGTGGGGATTGGGAGGGAGTCCCTGGCCACTGGAGTAATGCTGTTGTGCAGAGGGAGCACAAAAGAGTTTACGCAAGGAGTAAGAGGTTGCTATGACAATGGATCCCACCCAGCATCTGCATCTTAGCCTCAGGCAGTCTGGAATCTGAATGTCAAAGTGCAGCCAGACACCAGGCCTCAGGTGTTCTCAAAGCAGCCTGCCTGAGCTAGAAACTGTCTACTACCATAGAGTTTGCCCTTGATGCTCATCCCCTGCCAGGATGGATAGAAAGCAGCCACCAGCAAGGGTTTTGTTCCTGAGATATGGCAGCTAGAGCTGCACAGGGCTTTTTTTCTACATCATTCCATGTCAGTTTTGGAAGAGTATGGCTGTCGGTAAGGCAGTTTTTCATGAGAAACTGGAGTCCTGCAAACCTCAGGAGGTCCCCCAAGTCTGTAGCAGGAACAAAGAATTCCTGAATTCTCCTCACTCACCTTTTTGATTGCATACAGAGCCTACTGTGGTCTGTGCTATGATCCAGCTGGGAATCTGGTTAGTTACAGCCCAGGTTGATTAATTTTTTTCTTTTTTTTTTGCAGTATGTGGTTATTAACACATTTTGATGAGTTTTGGGGCATCCTGCTAGTCCTTTAACTCTTTGGATGCTGTACAAACTCTTTTTATCTTGCTTTACTTCACAGGAGAAACACATTCCAGCTGCCTCTCATCAGCCATCTTCTTAATTTTTAATCTATAAGGAACTTGATGTGTGACATTAAGCAAGTCACTTATCTTCTCTGGGGCACAATCATTTCTTTAAGGATTCTTGAGATTTTGTCTCTGTTAATTTACTTAACAAATATTTATTGTGTACTTATTTTATTTCAGGCTCTATCTCAGATGAATCTTATCAGCAAACAGGAGGGGTACATTATGATGGATGAAACAAGGATGAGGTAGAATGGGGGGAAAGAAAGACTTTCTTTATAATCATTTGCTCTGGGGTAGATAGGCTTGAATGAGGCATACAGTGATGCTACTGCAAGAGTGTCAAACCACTCACAAGCCAAGCAAGTCAAGAATGAGAAAGAGATGGTAAATAAAGGGTAAAACTAAGATCAAGGCAGCTCAGCATTTCCACACTCATAGCCTCAGAGCCCAAAGTGTGTTGGTCTTTCTATATTCTCTTCACTTCCCCCCCTTTTTATCTCCTACCCCATTCTCCTCCCCTTCTTTTTCTCATCTTTTGTCCCTTCTCTCTGTCTCAAGTGTTTCTATTTAACTACCTCCCCTGGGTTTGAGATTCATAGTTAACATCTCACTTATTTCCTGTTGCTCCAGATTCTTTTCACTGCTCTGCTCATCAGAAAACTTAGAAAAAAGACAGTATTCATTGGTGTAAATGCATCCATTTTCTCCCCATTCTCCGAGGTAAGTTGCTGAAAAATAACTCTGATATAAAGTGAAAAATAAGTAGCCAAATGGAGACAGAACAACAGTCCAGGCAGTGATATACTTGGCCTCAGGAGTGGGCGTCACCAAGGCTTTCTGAATCCTCTCCATCTGTGCATTCTCTTCACTCTAAATAGCTATGGCTGCTTGACAGGTTACTAATACAAGAATAAAAGAAGGAATTCCATTTCTACCCTTTATGGCTTAGCCAGACTCACCAAGAAAAGGATTACCAACCTTGGAAAAGGTAGCCACTGGGAGAACAATTGCCAACCCTCATATGCATGTAGTGCTGAAAACCTCAGAGAGAACTTCCAGGTTTGTTACCTCATTTCAATCTTCTAATATCTGTCTAATCAGAGGAAGGTAGGACATGGATGTTAAGCATTTTTAAAATTTTTTAAATTATTATTTTAAAGATACGGAGTACAATTTAGGATTAGGTGTACAAGTGGTCATGGTACAGGTAAAATTTGAGCCTCTCTTTAGCCATCACTTTGCCTGATATGAGTTCAGGTTCCCTTATTGATGTTATGTGTCCCCTCCCTGATTGTTTCTGGCTATAGACAAACCCTTTCTTATAGTATTATGGTAAATGTTCAGGATCCACTTATGAGTGAGAACATGTGGTACTCAGTTATTTGTTTCTGTGGTAGATCACTGATTACTATAGACTCCAAATCCATCCAAGTTGCTGCAAAGTCCTTAATTTTGTTTTTCTTTATGACTGTGTAATATTCCATCATGTATATGTACCACATTTTTTATATCCAGTTCACTTTTGATGGACAGCATGGTTTGTTCCATGTTTTTTACTATTGTGAATAGTGCTGCAATAAGCATGCATGTGCAGGCATCTTTTTTGTAGAATGATTTGAGTTCTTCCAGGTGTATTCTCAGTAGAGAGATTTCTGGGTCATATGGAAGGTTAATTTATAGTTCTTTCAAGAATTGTCACACCATTTTCCATAAAGGTTGAATTAATTTGCACTCCCAGCAGCAGTGTAGAAGTATTCCCTTTGGTTCCGGTTAAGATGGCGACGACATAGGTGGAACTGTGAGATTCTCCGAATTTGAGTACCCCAAAAAGACTCTTGCCCTCCTTCCCCTACCCCCTTACCCACATCTGGACAAATTGGTCCGAGGTTCAAGGATCCCCGGTCCCACGCAGGGCCGGCTATTTCGTCCTGGGCTGCTCCCTCATGGGTGGGAAGGCTCATGTCTCAGCTCCCTCCCTGGCTGCATCGAGCCCAGACTGAGCCTCCGGTCACCCTGGGAGGCTCTGGGCACCCGCCCCTAGGAAAGACTGATTCCATTTCTGACTGAAGTATGCTAGGAATGGCGCGGGGACACTTTCTCTGCTTGCCGCCTGCCCTTTGGAGCTTTGGGGCTCTGAAATCTGGATGTTAGGCCTTCGTCTGATACATAATTAACAAAAGAAACCATCAAGAGAGTAGGCAGACAACCCACAGAATGGGAAAACTACTCTTGAAATACTGTTTGTACATTTCATTCATAGTACACAAGTCATTTTTTTCAGCTAGGAAACCAGTTGTTTTTACCACATTAGTGAAGTCAAAGCCTGCGGCTTTTAGAATTGCATCTATGTTTATACGAGTTTTTTTTTCAGTGGCTTTTGCTTTTTCTTTTTGTACCCCCCTGGTACAAGTTGTCCACTTGAAAAGACCATGCCTCGCTGTCCTGAAATATCATTGTCCTGCCAATTAACACAGCTTGACTGTGGGGACCGATGGCCCCTGGGACTTTTGCGGTGCTGATCATCTTTCTGATCAAGGATGGATGTGGCTAACTTTCCTCTTGTGGCTCCTCCAGGAGAAGAAGTTCCTACACCAGCTCTACTCATTTCTTACCTGATTTGATATTATTATTTTAAAAAAAATTTTGATAAGTTACATGTTGGTCTAGAGTTTTTTGTGGGAAAACGTATTTCTTTTAAAGATGAGGTGCTATTCAGATTTTCTATTTCTTCTTTTATTGATCTTTATTTATAAACTTATATTTTTCATCTTGATTGAACTAAAGATACTCGTGATATTCCTTTACTATCCCTTCAATGTCTGTAGGATCTGTTGTGTTGTTCCTTATTTTTTATAAGTAGTTTGTGTGTTCTTTGGCTTGTGTTTTTGATTATTTTAGCTGTTTATTACTTTGATTGATTGATTGATTTTTTTGAGTAGGGATCTCACTCTGTCACCCACGCTGGAATGCAGTGGCATGGTCACAGCTTATTGCAGCCTCGACCTCCTGGGCTCAGGCAATCCTCTTGCCTTGGCCTCCTCAAATTCTGAGATTATAGGCATGAGCCAGTATGCCTAGCCTTTTTAATCTTTTTAAAGAACTGACTTTTGAGTGTTTTTTTAAATTGTTTTCTGCTTCTTTTATTTCTTATCTTTATTTTCTTCTTTCTACTTTCTTTGGGCTTAATTTATGATTTTTTTATGGCTTATGGTAGAAAACTTAGATATTTGATTTTAGGCCTTCTTTTCTAATATAAGCATTTATATATAGCTATTAAGCTATAAATGCTTATATTAAATTTTTACACTTAAAGGGTAGCTATATTCCTCAAATTTTGATATATAACATTTCATTATCATTTATTTTGAAATATTTTAAAATTTGGTTTTCCATTTGTTTCTTATTTTTGTTTTGTTTTCTTCTTTGACCATTAGTATAGTAAGTCCCCTACATACAAAGAAGTTTCGTTCTGAGAGTGTGTTCCTAACTTTAATTTGTTCATAAGTCCAACAAAGTTAATCTGGGTACCCAACTAACAGTGGGCTATATAGTACCAGCGGTACCAGCTACATCCCTGCTGCTTTTATGCTTGCTTCTGGAGATCCTGGACTGGAAATAAAGATACTGTACTACTGCACTCTGTACAACACTGTACAGTAAAGTATGCAAAAGCACAACCACTTGTAGAGGATGCATGCATATAACAGTGGACACCAAACATGCGAACTAACTTGTGTAACTGGACATGCAAGTGCATGTTCACATATTTGAAAGTTCACAAATGAGGATTTGTATGTAGGTGACTTACTGTAATTTAAAAATGTTAACTTTCAAATATTTGAAAAATTTTCTAAGTCTCTTATTTTTATTAATTTTCTTTAATTATTTTTTGAAAAAAATTTGGTTCAGATAATATAACTAATATTTTTTTTAGTACTTCAAAATTTCTTGAGACTTGTTTTAGGTCCAAGAAGATGGTTCTTCTTGGTAAATGTTCTATGTGGAGTAGAAAAATAATGTGTGTTCTATATTTGTTTTAACCTATAAATGACAGGTCTAGTTTGTTGACAGTAGTGTTAAAATTTTCTGTATACTCTTATTCATTTTTGTTTGCTGACTCGATCAGTTTCTGAGAGTTGTGTGTTAATATTTCCAACCATCATTATGGCTTTGTTTGTTTTTTTCTTTCATTGCTTTACATTTTTCTTTTGAACATATATTTAAACAACATTGTATTCACATTTTATGGAGTCAGTGTCTTATCTCTCTGATGACATTTATTATATTTCTCTTTGTAGTTTTCTTCAGCCTACCGTGTTATATCTCTCCCTTGAGGTTTTTTTTTTTTTTTTTTTTTCTTTTTCTGGTTTGTAGCTTTTTTAAAAAAAATGTCTGTCTTATTAGAAACTTTTATTCAGTTCTTGATTGCTCATATTTAAGACTGAGACACACACATGCTGATTGAAACTTTTGTGTACATGAGGGGAGGGCTCCACTGCAGAATGATAGAGTGGGAATTAGCCCTTTTTGGGGGGTGGAGTGGGGAATTGTATTTGTAGCAGAATCGCTCTGTTTTCTTGGTTTAAGTTTGTCAACCCCTCCTGGGGATCAAGTGTTTAAGAGGGATTGGGATTCTAAACATTTGTAATGAAACTTACATTTAAACCTCATTTTCCAGCACGGCACTCATTTCCCACTTTTAGCTGTGTCTTATATGCCTAATTTGAAATGTTTTCTGGAAGTGCATTCTTCTGATAGTTGTCAGGATTGGGGAGTGATAGTATCCTGGCTAAATAAATTTCTGGTTCCTGGAGAAGGGATATGTTTATTTTAATGAATGCCTGCAATGATGATCAGTGAATACTCCTTTTTTCAACACAGTGCCTTCACCAGTCTTTAAGGGTAAGTAGTGACTCTACTTTCCAAGGCTTTCCAGATTTTTGTAATAGGAATCAACTTATTGATTTCCTCCTACCAGGCTGACATTTTAGCTTTCTTTATTTTGTTAACCCAGCTACCATTTATTCATTTAATTTTCTTCTTCCACGAGTGTGTTAATTTCGTTCTTCTTCCATTTTCTTTATGTTCTAGGCTTTTCAGTTTCTTAATTATTATTACTACGGAATTTCCAGAAGGATCAAAGTTCATAATTAGCCGGGCTCAGTGGCTCAGCCTGCAATCCCGTGCTTTGGGAGGCTGAGGTGAGTGGATTGCCTGAGCCCGTGGGTTCAAGACCCACCTGGGGAGGCAAGACCTCATATCTACAATAAATCAAAAAAAAAATAGCTGGGCGTGGTAGCACATGCCTGTAATTCCAGCTACTTGGAAGGCTGAGGCAGAAGAATCGCCAGAGCCCAGCAGGTCGAGGCTGCGGTGGCTGGGAGTGGCCACTGCACTCCAGTCTGGGTGACAGAGTGAGACTCCAACTCAAAAAAAAAAAAAAAAACAAAGTTCATAATTAGCCATGTTTTAATTGGAAGTCTTGTTACAGTGGGTGCATACATTTTAAATGTTACTAAATACTGCTAGTTGCTTTCCAAAGTGCTATATCGATTCATGCTCTAACTAGTAGTTGAGATTTTTTATTTCTTTATATTCTTCACCAGCTTTTGACATTGTCTGAATCTCTAATTTTGACCAGTGTGATAGGTGAAAATTGCTATGTGACTGTTATTTTAATTCATATTTCTCTGGCTGCTATAGTAGAAGTATCTGTCAGATAGCCATGCAGCCTGGGAAAGCTGGGGTGCTGGAGGAGGCTCTTGGGTAATGGTCCTTTGCTTGACTACCCTTTCCAGTAAGCACTGAGGAATTTTCTAGGTTAATTTACCCATTTTACTTTCATTTAGTAGGCAGGCAGGAAGCTCATTTGTCATTCTTATGGGAGTTTCTCACTCTCCAGTCCTCTCTGGCTAAAATCTCTTTGTAGGTCTATTGTCTGGTGCTGGGGGATTAGGGCCAAGAGCAGCCATCCTCCATCTCCTGCTCTGCTCCATTAGACTCCATGTCATTCATCGTTAAATATAGCTCCATCTCATGACTGATGATTGGCATCCTCTGTTAATTCCATCACTGACCAGTTGTGATAGCCACTCAAATAGCAAGACTGGACATCTTAACTCACAGGCCTGACAGTTTCCTTTTTGTGTGTGTGAATTCATCGATTACATCTTTAGCTTATACGTATTAGGTTGTTTAATTGCCTTTTGACTTTGCCTAATTTTTGCAAACGTTTTGAATTTTGGTGGTGAAATTTGGTGTAATTTTGTCTATCGATCTTTCTTTTTATGGTTTATGTTTTTGTTTACATAAGAACTCTTTCCCTATCCCAAAGTCCTAAAAATTATTAGATAGAATGCTTTTCACTTTTAGCTGTGTTTGATTCCTGTAGAATACATTTTTGAATATTATTTGAAGTAGAGACATGGTTGTATTTTTTTCTGGATGGTGAGCCAGATAAGCCACTTAATAAATCATCTGTCCTTTCTCCACAGATGCTGCCTCTATTGTATTCACTTACTCTTTCAATAGGTCATCATGGCTTCATTTTCCATGGCCTAGTATAATGCCCCTAGGAATGGAGTCCTCAGAAAAAGACTGACACAGTACTTGTACTTTTAAAGCTTGCATTCTAGGGGCACTCTTCAGATCCCTGCCTGAACATCTCCTATGGGAAACTCTTCCTGATTACATCCTCCTCCCACCTTCATTCCTGCCTACCAATGCAGTGATAGTATAAAGGGGAGAATTGCCAAATCTGTTATTTTGCATGATCTTGATAACATGTGTATCTTCTTTAAAAAAAGCTTTATTAGGAGTTCTTTTAGATCTTGTGGGGAGGTTAATAGTCATAAGTTCTATGGCAAGTCAGGGTCAAGATATCCTGTATATTTTAGTGTTAGCTTGGAACTATTTTGAAATAATATCCAGATAGAAAATAGAAAGAGGCAGGATTAATTTGCACCTTTTCGCCATTATCGTGCATGTCACTCTTATCCATTTATTTTGATACTTTCAAAATGGGACTGCACGACTTGCTTTGTACCAAGTAGTGCTTGCGACAGAGTTGAGAACTCTGAGTTCTTCTGAAGCTAAGAAATTTTTATATCAATATTACTGTTTATGTCCATTATTGTGATATCCACATCAATTTAAGGAAATTGAAAAACACATTTTCAAAATTTTTGTTTATCTTTCCATATAAACTTAGAGGTGATGGTTACATAAATGAAGTCAAGCTCTGATAACAGTAATGATAAAAAAAAAAATATATGGAGCATCCAAGAAGCAAAATTTTACAGCTTTGTCTTTAGATGAAACATTTTGCTGTTTTTCCATGGATAGAGACCATACAAATGATTTGGCAACTTTCAGTTTCTGAGATTTCTTTTGGCTTGGTTTCCCAAATTTACATAAACTTTTAAAGGTTTAGAGAGAAATGTTCAAAGTTGAGATACAGGAAAATGTGCCCAGGTTTAGAGGTTTTCTTAGTCATTGTTAATTAAGATTGTTCATTTTATAAATTCATACTTGTTATTAAACCAACTGAAATATCTTCAGTGACATACTGTCTTTTTGATGTCATTTAATCTTCATGTCTCTTATCACATAATACATACCTAAAGTTGATATGATGCCTGACATTTTTATGATATAACTTTGTTTTATTGTTTAGAAATATGTTTCATCAATTTAATGAAAAAATTCTTGCTAACTTAGTTGCTTTTCATGATTTTTAGATTTTTTTGCATGCAATGTTCATTGTCAAAGTGTGCTTTCAGAGCTACTGTTTTTATAGTGGGAAAATCTTCTTCTGGATTGTCATAGCACACATTCAAATAAATCTTCTATAAAAAGCAAAAAAAAAAAAGTTTTATTGAGGTATAATGGATTAAAAAACTGACCCTACTGAATGAGTAAAATCTAATGAGTTTGCAGATATGTGTACGCTTATAAAACCATTACCACAATCAAGGCAATAAACATATCCAGCACTTCCAAGAGTTCCCTCCTGCTCCATTCCCCGTTTTGTGGTAAGAAGACTTAACTTGAAATCTACCTTCTTAACAAAATTTTAAGTGTACAATTATTTTGACTGTAGGCACAATGTTGTTTAGCAGATCTCTAGAAATTATTCACCTAGTGTAGCTGAAACCTTACACCCATTGAACAACTCTCCATATTTCCCTCTCCCTAACCCCTGGCAACCACTATCGTACTCTGTTTCTATGAGTTTGATTACTTTAGATGCCTCATGTAAGTGAAGTCATGTAGTGTTTGTCCTATGCCTGGCTTGTTTCACTTAACATAATACCTTCTAGATTCATCCATGTTGTCACATTTCTTTTTTATTAAGACTAAATATTTCATTGCATTTATAAAACACATTTTTTAATTCGCTCATCTGTTGATGGACATTTAGTTTTCCACATCTTGGCTATTGTGAATACTACTGCAATGAATATGGGAGTGCAGATTTTTCATCAGACATCCAATTTTAATTCCTCTTGCTATATACTCAAAAGTAGTATTGCTTAATATAACAGTTTTATTCTTAACTTTTTGAGAAAAGTTTATATGGTTTTCCATAGTGATTGCACCATTTGACATTCCTACCAACAGTGTACAGGGTTTCAGTTAATCCGCATCCTCACCAACACTTGTTATCTTTTGTTTTTGGATAACAGCCAACAGGTATATGAAAAGGTACTCAGTGTCATAATCATCAGGGAAATACAAATCAAAACCACAATGAGATATCACATCACACCTGTTAAGATGGTTACACATGCATCTTGCCTGCCAGGTTCTGTGATCTCAATTACAGGGATTGTGTCTTTTTCATCTTTATCCTGAAAATGTATTCACCTATAAAACCATCACCACAATTAAGTAAATAAACATGGCCATCACATCCAAAAGTGTCCTCCTGCTCCACTCAGTTTTTGTGGTCTAAGAAGACTTAACATGAGATCTATCTTCATAACAGGATTTTAAGTGTAGGATGCATTTTTTTTGACTATAGGCACAAAGTTGTTTAGACCCAATGTTTAGCTCACATCATGCTCATATGTCAATAATTGTTCTAAAAAATTGATCCTGAATTTGCAATGAATAATAATTTTAAAAGGGCTTGAGGGGTCATAGGACAACATAACAAATGAAATTAAAATGTGTCTTGGAATCTCTATTTGAATACTCATCTACATATAAGATTATAATATTTACATATTTATTCTCATTTAAGTTAACACAGCTGTATATCATTAATGTTCAACAAAAGTAAGTGTACTCACCAGGCTCGGTGGCTCAGCCTGTAATCCCATGCTTTGGGAGGCCGAGGTGAGTGAATTGCCTGAGCCCGCGGGTTCGAGACCCGCCTGGGCAACTTGGCGAGACCTCATCTCTACAATAAATAAAAAAAATTAGCCTGGCGTGGTAGCACATGCCTGTAGTTCCAGCTACTTGGAAGGCTGAGGCAGAAGGATCGCCAGAGCCCAGCAGGTTGAGGCTGCGGTGGCCGGGAGCGGCCACTGTACTCCAGTCTGGGCGACTGAGTGAGACTCCAACTCAAAAAAAAAAAAAA